>JAOSBN010012383.1:0-18234 GCA_027563595.1 Erythroxylum suave | reverse complement strand
AAATATAATCAAAACGCAACTCCAAATAATTAAATAGTAAGATCTAAGAATTACTAAATAATTAAATGGATAGAAGAGAATTTCAGTTTAAACTCTCCTATAAAATTCCAAGCTCCTGCCCTTGCCATTGAACCGAAGGATTAAAATAAACTAGCCACAAAATGAAAAGGAAGCAGGATATGGGTATGAAATATCTATGTTTTGATAAGATAAAGACATGTTGGCAATGCTTAATCATATGGAAGAAATGAACTACCACAATGTTGAAGACTACACAGGAATGGTTATGAGTGGGTGGTCAATAATTTGATTCTAATACTGGCAATGAATTTGATGCTAATACATAGCAAAAATATGAGTATGAATGATGAAGGGTTTTTCTAAGTCAAAGTAGAGCAAGACAATGATTTCATTGTTATTCAGATGACTTAATTTGGAGATGATTAAGTTGATGATGAGTTATTTGCAACTAATGATGAAGAATATGTACTACGAGAACAAATGAGAGGAGATATGTCAATATTGTACATTGTGGGTTTAAATGTAACAATGTTATGGATGGGGTTGGAGGTAGTAAAAATGATTGCAATAAAGATGGTGATTGTTTCAAAGATAAACAAAATCAAGAAGGAAGTTCACCTGGTTGGTATAGTGAATATGAGGATAATGATGTTGAAGTTCAATCATCAATTTGTAGCGATTTTAAAGCATCTATTCCAAAAGAGAAATACATTGTATTTAATCCAAAAGTGGATATAAAGGATTTTAAGTTTGGAATTAGTATGAAGTTTAAGGATGAGAAGCATTTAAGGGAAGCAAAAAAAAAACTATGCAATTACTAATGGATATGATGTTTCAATGGCAAGATCTGGTGTGAGAATGTAGATTGTTTGTGAGCCACAATGAACATTTCAGGTATATGCTAGCTGGATTGGAAATGAAAACACATTTGTTATTAAGATAGTAGAAAACAAGCATAATTATAGGAAAGTGCAAAGAAACAAGCAAGCTAGCAGGAAATGGATAGAAAATGAATTCTTACATGGGCTTTTGAGGAACTCGAATTGGCCAATTACTAAGATGATGGATAATCTTGAAAGAAAATATACACTATTTATGACTAAATCTTAATATTATAGGGCTAAATGGGAAGCTATTATCATGCTACAAGGACCTATAGAAAGTTATTATGCCAAGTTGTGGTCTTATGGGCAAGAGTTATGACGAGGTGACAAAGATAAACAATATATTATTCAAACTAAACTTAATGAACAGTTTAAACAGGGAATATTTAAAAGATTTTATATGGGATTTAATGCTTTGAAGTATGGTTTTCTCAATAGATGTAGGAAAATAATTGGGTAGATGGATGTTCTTTGAAAACATTTCTTAGAGGTGCTTTAATAGCTATAGTTGGTCACGATAGAAACAATAAGATGTTTCTTATATCTTGGGTTGTGGTTGAGGGAGAAAATTATTCATCTTGGCATTGCTTTTTGGACATGCTTGCTGAAGATCTAAATATAAGTGGGAATGCATAGACTTTTGTAACCAACCAATAAAAGGTAAACTTTAAATATCTTTACATGTGATGTTCATTTCTTTATGTCCAATTTGATTAAAATACCTTTTTCTCTCTTCAAACCATTATTTGTGTGTGACTCATTAGGTTCCTAAATATGTTTGTAATGGATATAAATGATAATCCTAAATCATATTTAGGATTAGATAAATTAAATTTCCTTAATTTATCTTTAATTCTCTAATTAAATAATTATATTCATAAATCAAGATTGGCCTCTAATAATGCATCATGACCACTCAAATATTTAGGAATGTCAAAGTGATTTTGACTAATCTTTTCATATGTAATTTTTTTATAATTCAATCATTTTATCATACAATCTTCTGATTAGACATAAAGCATGAAAATAATTTCTAATATATTTAAGTCTAATCATATTAATTCTTCACCATTAGTAATTGATTCTATTAATAACATTTGAAAACTATTTTTAAAAGTATCATTGCATTTTGTCCAACAATTTCTCGGATCAATACTAATATAGAATAGTGAAATATTATTCCTAATTTCTTTAGGGTAATGAATCTTATATTGATCACTTATCTATCTCTATATAGTTCATGTTATATCCAGTGACTACTAATTGAGCTATCATTGACTAGAATAAGTCATAAGTAGTATTGAAATATAACAGTCTCTATACAAGATACTTTAGAGATCTCAAGTCAAATGATCACTTATACAATGAGAAGGCATCCAAGTAATGTTATAAATGGATTTCTCATATGGGACAGTTCAGTAAACTTGTTCTCTAACAAAGACTCACATAGTTATTTAAGTATCTTTATACTTTATGAGACCAACTATTCCTTTCAAAAGAAAGAAACATAATGTATACTAGTCTTTTATGTTCTATCAATATCTAGTCTTAGTATAACAATAGCTAGGAATAACTTAGAGATAATACATAAATGCAATATGAATGTTACAGTTATGTTCTCATCATAATTTCATTTACAATGTACATTTATCCTACAGAATTTATCATATATATCTTCTAGGTATAAGATAAAGAATGTCTTTAAATAATTACGTTACTAAACTATAATCAACTGATGATTTTAGGATATAAACTAATAATTTTCCACTAATAATAAGTTAATTATTTAAGTATCCAATACCATATCATCATATGATGATATTAAAAATATTTATTCTAAAATTAAAAGTCCTAAAGTATCAAATATTTATTTATAAATATTAAAATTGGTTTTAAAATTTAATATATATATCAATAAATAAATATTAGTTTACAAGATTTTCCTTATATAATTAGTTTAAATAAAATATAAATAAATAAATAATTATGATAATAAAGGTGTAACGATATTAATAATTAAATAAATTTTATTTTGTCTAAATATTATGGAAACAAAATAAATAACAACTAATAGAGGGTGAAACTAAATATTCAAGGAAAAAATTGTGACATGTGAATTAAGTCCTAGCTATAGTCTCAAGTTTGCATTCTATCGAAGACATCATGAATATGATTTGACAAATTAAGCCAATTTGTGTATTTTCTCTTGGACAAGAAATTTTGTTAGGCATATTGATTGAGTTGATGACGCCAAACTTTGACCAATTGATAAAGTTATTCTTTTTGTAATTAGAAAATTACGGGTTTAGTCATAGAAATAATTTTTTTGTAAAATATAAAAAAAGGTTGTGTATATCGTAAAGTGAAAGCCTTATATATTGAGGTCTTCCGTATTAAATGTCGGTTGACTTGGTTTGTCGGCAGTGGTTAAGGTAGGGGTCTATGATTGACTCTGTCCCTTTCTCTATGTGACTATGCAGGAAAGTGTTTGCGAATTACATGTTACACCACAATATGAGCGTCATATTAGAAATAGAAATTGCATTACATATGTACACACTTATGAGTAGTAAGAACATTGGACAAAGTTTTGGAAAAGTTTTTTCTTTTTTACAATAGAGATGCTCCTTAATATTACCAAAAATTGACTATGTAATTAGATCAAAAATAGCCGAGTTATTAAGGTAGAAAGAAATTGGATATATCATCTACCTCCTGAAAGCTGGGAGCCTGCAATGGAAGATGTGCACGAGAATGCCTTAGTCACAGAAGATGGGTAGGACAAGACAAGATCAGAAAACCCTTGACGATTTCTAAATGTGATGTCACTGGCAGAAGTGGCAAATGATGAAATTTCAGGCAGAGGAACTTCACCTTCCAGGATTTGCGCTACTTGGCGCATACTTGGCCTAGCTTCAGGTTCTGAATGGGAGCACACTAGACCAAGTTTTAACACCAACTCCACTTCTTCTGCAACATAATCTGTGCCTAAATTTGAATCCTTGGCATCAACAAGTGCACCTCTAAGCCAGTGAGAGAACACCCAATCGACTAGAATGGTGTCCTGGTTTGTTTCTACTGGCCTCCTGCCACAAGCAACCTCAAGAAGAAATGCTCCAAATGCATATACATCAGTGCTTGTTGTGGCCTTTCCGGTTCGAGCCTGTTCTGGCGCAAGATAACCAAGAGTTCCAGCAATACGAGTTGTTTGTGGATCAGTTCCATGGTTATACAACCTTGCTAGCCCAAAATCTCCTAACCTTCCGTTCAATTCTCCATCTATCAAGACATTGCTGGCCTTGACATCTCTGTGAATCACAACTTGTTCCCACTCTTCATGCAGATAAAGCAATCCTGAAGCTACTCCTTTGATGACTCTAAACCTTTGGTTCCATGTCAATGTGGTCTTTGGTTGATCATGGAGATACTTATCAAGACTTCCATTGGGCATGTAGTCGTATACCAAAAGTAGCTCTCCTTTACGTCGACAGTAACCCAATAGTGAGACCAAATTCCTGTGACGAAGCCTTCCAATACTGACAATTTCTGCTACAAATCCCTTCATCCCTTGTCGTGATTCATGTGACACCCTTTTCACTGCAATCTCAACCTTAGATTTTGGTAGCACACCCTTATAAACCCTCCCAAATCCACCAACACCAAGCAACTCTTTTTCTCTAAATCCTTTTGTGGCAATGTACAAATCCTTGTACTTGAATCTATGTGGCCCGTAATCAATCTCCCAGTCCTCAACCTCTTCTGCAAATTTTCCTTTCCGTCTTATGAAATAAACAATACCTGAAGCTGCCACTATCACCAGAATCACAGATATCACAGGTACCCCAATTGTTAACAATTTTGATGCCCTCTTTGGACCCATTCGAGGAAGCTTAGGGAATTGAGAGATCACCAATGCCTGAGCTTGACCATTCATCTTAAAGCTCCAGCCGAGGATACAGTGTGATGTTTCGACAGAACCAGTGGCTGATGAGAAGCCAACGTAGGAGGTATCACTTAATATTGGTGACAAATCATAGTCCAAAGATAGAAGTGGCCTAGTTGGTTTATCAACATGAATTGGAGCTAAAGTGGCATTAATTTGCTTCCTTATTCCATCATAATCCACCCAAACTTGCATTGGTTTGCCACTGATAAGACTCAAGTTTGTGAACTTACCTCCATGATCAGCATAATAACCTGCCGGAGTCGATTTAACGGATGTTAGACCATTTATATCGAACCCAACGTGGTTGTCGTTGATATCATTGAACTCCCAGCCATCGACTGTGTCAAGCTCCACAGCAAAAACATGGTTGCTCTTTTCGCCATTGTTTGTCAGGTTGAACAAACCAAGATACTGGCTTGGAAGAGAACCTGGTAGGCCTCTAGTAGGAGCGATTACAAAAGCAAGTCCATGAGCAGCGAGGTTACGATATTCAGATGCAATACCAAAGACAAAAGAGGTCGAGAAAGAGCAAACAGAACTATTGGCAGAGGTCTTGAATGTTACTGGGTTTGGATAAAAGGCATGACCTTGCTTTTGCTTGGTTCCATCAGTGAGCATCAAAAGGCCATTGGAGGTGAAAGTCGCTACACCATCAAGGCTTAGATTGGCTGATGACTTGAAGCCATTATAGATGAAACTGAGGTCCTGAGCAGCAGCCACCAAGGTAATGAGCGACACCAGAAGAATTAAAAGCTTGGACAACATAGCCAATCTCTTCCAGCCACTAGAAAAGTTCTAAAAGCCAGTTATGTGTTACAAGTTTAAGGCTTGCAAGCTCTTAACTGTACATAAATGGATGGAGAATATCCCTGAATATAAAAACAGAACTGGTCGACATTTCTGGTTGAGGGATGGAATTTAATGTCGAATGTACTACAATTTCATAAACTCTTTTGCTTATCACATGTTTATGATTACAATACATCTTATAATATTTTTACTATTTTAAATTGCTTTTAAAAATATCTTATAGTACTAAAAAATATATATATGTAAACTGAATCTTTTCATTATTTTAATATAAATTATTATGTAATTAATTATGAACAAGATATGTATAAACTATTCTTATTTTAATAATAAAATCTATAAAAGTTCTGAAAATAAATTATATTGGTCAAACTTGTGTAGGGTGGTCCAATGGTTGCATGAGCTACTGGACAATAAGCTGATTAGCTATTTTGTGAATTGAATGTAATCCAAACAATCACTGAGCAATTTCAACTTGATTATGACTAGTCTAGCGATAATAAGCGATTTTTGAAGTCTTTTGCCCAGCTAATTTGTTGACAAGTAACTCCTAGTTAATCTTATACTTCTAACTAATAGATACGATGAAGGTTAATATATCTGAGAAAAAAGTTATTTTAAAAATGACAATTTCAACTTGATTCTAATTAAATTAATCAAATTTTAAAATAAGCTTGAATTGGAAGGTTCGGCCAGAAAGATTTAAATCAATTCATCATAATGATGTCATTTTAATAATATTAAGACAATATCATTTTAATTTATAAAATTTTAAATTTATAGTTCAAAACGACTTTGTTTTAAATAGTGATATCAAAATAATGTCATATTAAAATTATTAAATTATAATATGCTATTTTAGAATTATAGATAAATAAAACTAAAATATAAAGAATTAGATAGTAATTAAATAATAATATAAAATAAGTTATTTTTAAAATAAAAAATCAATTTTCAAGAAAAATTAATAAAATTCAATATTGCTAGCCATAACTATTAACGGTAATAATATGTAGATTATTTATTATTATCTAAAGGTATTTTAGTTTTAGACAACTTTAATGACCCTAAACGCCAGCCCAACACTGCCCCATGTATAATCCTGTTCTAGAAAATATTCGTGGTCAATGTCTTGGATGTCATGGCGCACATTGTTTGACACATTTCTTTCTCTTCTATTTATGTCTATGTCATTACAGCTGTCAGAATTTAATATTAGACAGTACAACATAATTGCTCTCTCTTTATCACAGTCCATGCAGTACACAAGTAAGTATGGTAAATGGTTCCAGCTGATTAATTTTAAGTTAATCAAATTTTAACTAATTCGATAATTAGAACAGTTTGCATCTTTTATTATACAATATTTAAAACTTAAGATTAAAATAATATTATTTTAAATAATTTAAACAAATATTAACTAAATTTCAAACTGAACATAATTCATTATTGAAAAATCGAGCCTAGTCAATCTAATAATAATCCTGATTCGTTACTATTTCTATATACAATTATAGAGACTAAAAATGAAAAAGTATTGTTTTATTCAACCTCAACAAGTGAATTCAAAAGAAGTAGGCTTCAGACAACAACTCTCTAGACGTAGTCAAAGTTTAATCAAATGCCAAATGCTGGGGCCCTACACAGAAGAACAAAGCTAAGTCCTCTCTGTAACCTGATACCAGCATAAGAGTCTCAGGTCTCAAGAGCTTGTTTGTTGTTTATGTTCCGATTGGAACATTCTAATTAGCCTGCAAAGAAATGCTACAGGGGAGAGTCTAACAATGATTAAGCGCCACTTTATTGTAACATATACTCTTTGCTTGTCTTTTTATCAGCTAAATTATGAAACCTCAACAACTTAAGAACCCTATTCTGGGTCAAATATTAGAAAGAACAAATTGTCGGGTAATTGATATCAAGTTAGAGAAGAGCCTACATGATCCAATCTAGAGATGACAATGACATGATCCAGATTTGACTTGACTGTTAGCTCAAGGTTTATTATTAATGTTTTTGATGATAACTACATAATATTTCAAAATTCAAATGACATTTATTTCCTTGTAAGGCAACGATATAATTCTTAAAAGGAAATAAAATCATAGGAATAATGCTTCCTTTCTTGCAAGAATCTTGTTAATGATCCTACTTTATTAGAAATGATCTTGCTAATCATATATTTTGTCAATTAGCTCCAAGACATTGTCATATTTATTTCTTAACGTCTAAATATTGGAAGATTTCAGCGGAGATAATATTGAAAATTCATTAAACACAAAGTCATCTCAGAATCGAAATGTAGCAACGATTAGTTGAAGAAAATGTCTATTTAAGAAATAGTCATTGCAGTTGTGAACAAGAAGCTAAGAAGCCAAATTTTCGAAATACATCAAAGGCATCAATACTCTTGAAAGTACCTCTATTATATTTCTTGTGCCTTAGAAAGTGAAAATTCTTCTTGAGAGAAATCATTGATGCTCATATCGAGCAAATCACTTTTTCATTTGTTGACAGCTTGTAGAGGCTAGTTAAATAGTAATAGTGTGGAAGATTGTAGAACCTTGAAAAATATGTACTTGTGAATTTGAAGAGGCTCGTCAAATTACTACTTGAAATTTTAGTGAAATACTCAAGTTAGAAACTTGAGGACTAAACATAGGCTTGGGTTATAAGCTGAACCAGTATAAATCGATTGTGTCATTCTCTATCTCTTTTTTAACTTTAAATTATTTCCAAATTATAGTGTTTGTATTTTATATTTGTAAGAGGCTCCTTCACTTTTATAATAGTCTCGTTCTGTTTTCAACTTGCAGGAGGTTCTTTTTAGTTTTGACAGGCACCTTCTGTTTTAAAGTGTTTTAACATGGTTTATCATCTAGAAAGCTCCAATCGTTTAGAAGTCTCTTATCGTATAATAGGCTCATTTCATGTAACATGATTCTATCGTCTAACAAACTCCTTTCGTTTTTAAGCGCTAGCAGGCTCTTATTGAATAACCAGGCTCCTTTCGTTTTGAATGTTAGCATCTTCCTTTCAATTAACAGGCTCCTTTCATTTTCAACATTAACAAGATCATTCTGAAAGTTTATAAGACCCTTCTATTTATGAATTTATTATGTTTAGTAGGATCTTATCAATTTGAAAGTATCTTGCAAATTATCTTTTACACACAATTTACCTCCCTCTTGCTTATGATTGATCTATCATCGACCTCCTTTTTGTGGTGAAAATTTGATATGATTCAGATTTGACTTGACCTCCTTTTTTATGGTACAAATTTGACTTGAATCTCGATTGAACAACAACATTGTTTTAATATAATTGATTAAAACAATATTATTTAATTAATATATTGAAGAATTTATAAGACAAAATAATATCTTTATAATTAATTATACCAAAACAATGTTATTTTACCAAAATAACTTAGGTTTTTTTGAGTCAAGTTGAACTAATTCTCTAAGTTTGAGTCCACCCCTAAACTCAACTTCAATCAATTCAAACTCAATATATTGACTATAGGTCGAATTTAACTAATTTTGCTACTAACCTTGCTCAGTAAATTTTTAACCTGTATAATTTTTGTTGAGTTTTTTGCTACATAATTATTAGGATTGTAAATTTGTAAATATATTCTTAGAATTATGATTTCTAGTTGTAGGATTAATTGTCAAGATTTCTTCCCTTATTGTACATTATAAACAGTACATTTCAGAGAAAAGAATGAAAAACATAGGCATTTTCTTTCTTTTTCTTCTCTTCTGTCAAGTTGGTATCAGAGCTTACAAAACCTTTGAAATTGAGTGAAAAACAAAATGATCATTTGGATCAAAATCTATTCTTATTGTTGTTCACTTTGAAGAAGTACTTAATGCATGCATTATTCTTTCTAAATCAAATTATGATGTTTGGTCATAACTGATGGAGATGTATATTTCTAAGAGGGGGAAACTCTCTTATATTGATGGCAAAACAAAGCCACCTACATGATATAGAGATGTGTAAAGAAATAGTATGCTAAAATAAAAAATTTAAAAGATGGTTGTTGATGTCTATGAGTCCAAAAATTATGAAGCAATACTTATGATTACCCATAGTCTCTGAAATCTAAAGTGCACTAGTAAAACCTTTTATGATGGAAGTGATGAATTATAGTCTTTTGCCTTAAACCAAAAGGCATTCACTACAAAACAAAGTGGAAGACCTCTCTATTAATACTTTGGAGAGTTAACTAAAGTTTTTCAAGAACTAGATCACTGGGGCAAAATTGTTATAAAGGATCCTGAAGATGTTGAAGCATATCAAAAGTTGATTGAATGACTAAGGGTGCATATTCCTAATAGGTTGAGATGATGTTGTTTGAACTGGTTTATGGAGAGAATCTAAGGAAGGAGACAATTCTAATCCTGGAAGAATGCTATGTATTAATTGGATGAGAAGAAATACGCCGTAAAACATTGAAATGAGAATTTGGAAACCTTGAAGTTGTTGCCATGGTGGTAGGAAACAGAGCAAAGACAACCGCTAGTAGTGAAAAGTCTACATACATAGTCACTCATTGCAGCCAAAGTAACGTACTAAAGATCACTTATGTGAAATTATAGGATATCCAAATTAGTGGGACCATATTCGAGCACCCTGAAAGAAGAATTCCAAGAAGACTCCAATTATTGCTTAAGACCAAAAAACAATGATGATGCTGTTGAGAATAATTCGACATTAGTAGCAGCTACAGATAATGGTAGTACGACTACTAATGTTCTGGTGTTACAAATTATATGACCTTTGATTCTAGACAAGTTATTGAACTCAAAGAGTCGTTACAAAATTTTTTTTCTACGACTAATGATGATGAAGCCTTAGTTTTTAGGATAGTGTCTGTAACTCTCACCAATACTCTAAATTTGGATTATGTTTTGGTTGTTCCATCCTTTTATTATTAAACACATTTTTGTTTCTCAAGTAAGCGTAGCCTTATCTTGCATTATAATGTTTTGAATAATTTTTGTTTCTTTAATGACATCCAAACAAAGCAGATGATTGATTATGGTATTAGGAGAGGGAAGTTGTATCATTTGGACATAATTTTAACGAGTTTAGATAAGTTGCATCAAGTTTTTGTGGTGAATGAGTCAAAAGTTGAAAAAAATAAAGCTAAACTCTAGTTATGGCATCGACGTTTAAGGTATGCGTCTTTTAGGTATCTCAAAAAAGTATTTCCTAATTTGTTTGAAAAAATTGGTGTATCTAGTTTTTGTTGTGATATTTGTGAACTTGCAAAATGTCATCAAAATTCATTTCCATCAGTGTTAAATAAAAATCCCTTGCGCTTTATGGTTATTCAATCTAATGTACAAGGTCCATCAAAATTCCAACTTTGGGTCGGTCTTATTGGTTTATTACTTTTATTGACTTTGTTGTAATTAATGAAATCTAAGAGTGAAGTGAATTTATTGTTCCAAAAATTCCATAAGATCATTCAAACTCAATACAATTCATATGTTCGAGTTCTTTGCAATGATACCTGCAGAGAATAACAGAGCTTTGAATTGAAACATTATTTAGCAGCATAAGGTATTATTAATAAAACAACTTCTATGGATAAACCCCAACAGAATAAGGTAACTGAGAGGAAAAATTAAGATTTATTAGAGGTTATTCATGCCTATTTAATTCAAGCTCGTACGACATTGACTTGTTAAGGAGAAGTTGTTTCTTCTGTTGTTTATTGTATTAATCAAACTCCTTTATGCTCTATTGAATTTCAAACAACATTTCAAGTTCTAAATAATGTTGTAGCTACTCTACAGATACTAAATTTGCCTCCTCATGTTTTTAGATATATAGCATTTGTGTATATCTATAAACATCAATGCAGTAAGCTAGCTCTACCAGCCCTGCGATGTGTTTTTATTAGGTATGCGACAAACCAAAAAGGGTACTGGTATTATCATCCTCTAACTAGACATATGTTCACAGACGTAGTATTTCATGAAGATACAATGTATTTCTCTAAGTCTGAACTTCATGGGAAATACCAGAAGGAAATTTAAACCCTTGATTTTGAACTTCAGGTGGAGAGCGAAAGTAGCTATCATTTTTTCAGATGGTAATGATGGTTGGTTTAGTGGACCCCAAACTTTTTCTTGGAAAATAGAAATTTTAAATTATAATCTATTGGAGTTTAGTCACAAGTATTTTATTTACATGTGTTTGCATGAATTAAATATAAATGTTAGAATTAAGTTAGGGAGTAAATAGACATTAAATTGAATGTGGAAGGTTAAGCTCGGAAAGATTAAAAGTTTTCTTAAATTGATAAGAAAAGAAATGAAAAAGATTAAGAGAGCCGTGTTGGAGAAGGAAAGAAAGAGAGAAAAATGTAGGACCTAGAAGAGAAGGAGAAAATGAAACCAGAAAAAACAAAGAAGGAAAAAAAGAAAAAGGAGAAAGAAGAAGAAGGAAGAGAATTCATTTATGTTTTTAGGTAACCTTCATCTTTTCTTCTTGCTTTGGTAGAAGATAGAACTAGAGAAAATGAGTTTTATGTGTTGGAAATGAAGGGAGAAAGGAGAGAACCAAGAAACCTATACTTGATTTTCATAGATTTTTAGCTTGATCTTAGATATTCTAGCTTAGATAAACCATAACTAGATTAAGTCTATGCGTACTTTTGGATATTAAAGCTTTTTGGGTTTTCAATTTGTATATTAGTTTGAATGAAAGTTTGGTTGTTTGAAGAAAACCAAGAAAATCCAAGGCAAGAGCAAGAGGAAAAGGAAACTTAAGTTTGGATTTACTATTGATTAGGGGGTAATATGTTTATAGTTATTGTGTATGATGTTATGATTTCTTGCTTGTTTGTATGCTTATTTTCTTGACTTTCTATTATTGCAATTGTTGGAAAATGCATTGTGATTTGCTACCTTGTTATGCCTTGAAAGATTTACTGCATTTTGAATTAAAGAAAAAGTGCAAGAAGTATGAAAGTATGAATATGTGAAGAAATGAAGTGAGCATCAAAACTTGTTTGTGTTTAGGCAAGAGAGATACCATTTCATTCTTTATGTACACATTGATTTAAAGCCTTCTCCCAGCTGCCTACTTGTAGGATATAAGCTCCTACGAACTCATTTCGTTCATGATGTAAATTTCGATTTCTCCATTTTGTTTTATGGGATTCTCTCAAGTCATTATATGCATGCATTTCATGTTGATTTGATGAGTATGATATATTTATACTTGAATGCTATATTTTGGTGGTTGAACATACATGATATGATTTATATGATTACATTTTTAATTATGAGTTCTTTGAGCAAGAATTGCGGATGATCTAATTGCTATATATATATATATATATGCTTGATTGTGTGCGGCTCATTACCAATGGCTATAAGTGTATTAGCCACTGAGCTTCACAGCTCATCTCATTATTTTTCCACTCCTCAGGTATGGAAAGAACAGATAATTAAACCTTGCAAAACTTTGGCGAACTCCAAGATATTTATCTTTTGTAACTAAGTTAGTTTGACTATATTTTTGGTTGCTTTATAAGCAGATCAAGCATGAGCATTCATATATTTGTTTATTATGCTGCTTATGTGATCTTTGATATGTAATTTAAAGTTATGTACAAACTTTGTTTTGTTTGAGAAATGACAGTAATAGTTGAAGAAATTTTCTTTGTACATGTTCACGAATTTTCTTCTCTGTTGGGTTGTAAATAGTTGTTGGAAATAAAATTTTATATTGTTAGATAGCCATGAATAGTTTTAAAATGAAATGTTATGTTGGGAGTCATGTATCTACGGTTAGTGTTTATTGGATTCGGGTCTTTGGGAATATGTAGAAGTTCAAAATAGGCAAAAGTCAAAAGGGGAAAACAACGGCAGCACTATACTTGACAGGAATTTGTGTCCTAATTTTTCAACGATTAAACTATATTGATATAGGTCGAATCAGGCAAGTTGTCTTTATAAAAGTTGTAGCTTATTCTCTTAGCTTTCTAATGGTATAAAGTTAGTAATTTTTGGCCATCAGATTTGAGAGTTAGGAGTTTTACAAGTTTGAGTACACATTAGGAGTGCACGATCATGCACTAGCATAATCATGCTCGAGCTCTTCATTCATTGGATTGCACGATTGTGCATTGACTCGACCCATTATTTTTCAGGACTCAGGATTGTGCATTAGCACGATCGTTACAAAACCTATTTTTCAACAGGACTGCATGATCTTGACCTTACTTTGTCACGATTGTGACTTCTAAAGTCACAACCGTCACTTATCTTACTCACGACTATAACTCCTTTTAGTCACAACCATGTCTTTTATTTTTTTTTAAAATCACGGCCATGACTCCTTTTAGTCATAACCGTAACTTTTCTTCTTTTATTATTAGTTGCAAATTTTGTTAACTCACAACCATGACTTCTTTTATTATTTAATCTATTTTTCTTTACCCACTTGATCTTCAACCAATCCTCTAGTATTGTGGCCATGTAATAAGTCTTGAGACCCGAGTCCAACAGCCACTTAAAAACAACTACTAGAGCGTCTTACCAGAGGCATTCCTAAGCCCATATTGAACCTGAAATTTCAAGTAAAGTAAAATATCCCACGAGTCATTTTGTGTCAAAGAATAATATTTTTAGAATCAAATAAGCCATTTGTAAATCAATTATTTGTTGCAACTATTCCTAATAGTGTGTAGGAAGCTCTAGATGTTCCAAAGTAGAGAGCTATAATGAATGAGGAAATGAACTCTTTACAAAAGAATAAAAATTGGGATGCCAATGGGTTTATCAAATAAGTCATTTGTAAATCAATTATTTGCTACAGCTATTCCTAATAGTGTGTAAGAAGCTCTAGATGTTCCAAGGTAGAGAGTTGTAATGAATGAGAAAATGAAATCTTTACAAAAGAATAAAAAATTAGGATGTCAATGGTTTTACGTTGTAAAGTACAAAGCAAATGGCACAATTGAAAGGCTCAAAGCAAGATTGGTAGCATATGGGTATAACCAAACCTATGGGGTTGGTTATACAGAGACATTTGTTTTTATAGCTAAAATCAATAATATTAGAGTGTTATTGTCCCTAGCTGTAAACTTGGATAGGCTTTTGCAATAATTCGATGTAAATTTTTTTTTTTGCATAGTGACTTATCTAAAGAAATCTATATAGAACTTCCACCAAATTGTATGGCAGCAAAAAGGCATAGTAAAAAGATTTGTAGATTGAAGAAATCATTGTATGAGCTAAAGCAGCCTCTGAAAGCATGGTCTAGCATGTCACAAGGTTAATGATAACTTTCGGATATCATCAAAGCAATTTTGATCACACTTTATTCTTAAAAGGAAGGTAAGGTCAAATCACTCCTCTTATTGTATATTTAGATTGTTAGGTTTGCTATGGTTGCATGCATCATATGCATGCGTATGCAAGAAGTGTCAAAATCGGGATTGTGACACCATGAAAACTCGCAAATCATATAATCAAATATGCATGCATGGATATCTAAAAGAACATAAACTATAAAACTTTTTCCATTTTGTTTCTCCTCCTTTCTTATTTCTTCTCCTTATTGAGGTTATTGCAAACACCAAACCCTTCCTTGATCACCCAAAAACACGCAAAGAAGAAGAAGAAATAATGTATAAGGGTGATTTGAGCACCAAACTAGATGAGTTCTAATAGATGCTCAGGATGATAGAAGATTGATCAAAACTCTTATTACATGCACTTTGATTCATACAACTCTTGCATAAATTACAAAAAGAAGACTCTTGATTCCTTTCTCTCACTTTAAAACTCTTATAGAGCCCTTATGCTCTCAGTTGAGTATGTAAGAAGTGGTGAGACCTTGTGTACATAAGTGAATAACTCACTTATGTACTCATTCGTGCCCTTTATCATGATCATGGCCAATAAGGCCACGATCGTGGCCTACTTAAAAATAGGCTTGCCTTCGGCCATGATCGTGGCCTACTTAAATTTAGCTATATGCACTATGTTTTTTATTCAATCTTTTATGCGTGTGACCCTTAGGTTCCTGGTTATTTTTGGCACTTGAATTAACTCTTAATTCAATCAAATCATGAATGGTTTTATGATCCCAATTTGCTGAAATATAAGTGGATTAACACACGAAGTCTTCGATAGTTAATTGTCCAACTTATGAACCTTTCCATTGAAAATTACTGTGCAATTTGTCCTTTCACCATACTATACCACACTTGGTTCGGAGTATGTGCTATGTGTCAACTTCTATTAGACTGACTACGTCACATCTAGTCTAAGTGATGTAAGTACTTATCTTAGGATCTCATTACTCTTGTATGTCATTAAAGACTCTCTTCATGACACATAACTGCTTTGGCTAGAGACTCCCAAGTAATGACGCTAATAAGAGGCCTTGGGTATCATCTCCTTAAATCAGGAGTGGTGAATCCTTTATTGGCTATGCAATTTTCTTTGAATACCAATAACTATACCCAATCCCCACCCTAAGAGCAACCTAGTCATGAGGTAACAAGGAATGATGTCAAAGAATAGGATTATTATCTAAGATATCCTTGAGTATCTCAAGCCTAAGGATAATTTCATCATTGCTATAATAAGATAAATCATTGACATTTAATAGATCATCCATACGATAATCTCATAGCGGGTCATCCGATGTACTTACTACCTTTAGTAAGCATCCACATATTAACTCTAAACATCTCATGCTTACAGTTTGTGAGGTCTACTGCTTGATCAAATCAAGGAATATAATATGTGCTAGTCTGTCTGGATTAATAATGTCCTATCTTATTAATCCTATGACTAGGGATTATTTAGATACTAATAGAATTACACATGATAGGAATCTCATTATCATGATCTTATCATAATTTCCTTCATGCCATGTTTTGTATCATGGATTTCATTAATTCGATTTAAGATCAATATCAATTCATATATAAATGAATATCAAATTAATGAAAAATGCCTTTCGCTTTATTAATCAAAACAAAGTTAGTAAAAAGGTAATAAAAGTGATTTCCTTTAGAGCAACTGTAACATGGATGACATGGTGGTGATAGCAGATGATCCAGAAGAGAGGAATGCATTACAGGAATACTTGTCTGTGGAATATGAAACTAAAGATCTTGGTTGCTTGAAATATTTTCGCAAGATTCCAATTTCTAGATAAAAGAAAGGAATATTTCTATCTTAGAGAAAATATATTAGATTTATTACATGAAATTAGTATGTTAGTATGTTAACCAACTAATACGAAGGCTATGATAAAGGAAGATATGAAAGGCTTGTAGGAAGGCTAATGTATTGGCTCACATAAGAGTTGACCTTGCTTATGCTTTGAGTATTGTTAGTTAGTTTATACATAATCTTGGAGAACAATATATCAGGGCAGCTATAAGAATTTTGAAGTATATAAAATCTGTTCCTGGTAAAGGAATTTTGTTTGCTAAAAATACAAATTGGCAAAGTATAGATGTGTATATAGATGCTAATTAGGCCGGATCAATAAAAGATAGATGATCAACTTCTAACTACTACACATTTTTAGGTGGTAATCTAGTCACATTGAAAAGTTAAAAAACAAAAGGTGGTTGGTCACTCAAATGCAGAAGCTAAATTAAGAGGTATAATACTTGGTTTATGTGAAGCTTTACGGCTTAGACTACTTTTACAGGATTTAGGCTATCCACAGAAGCAACCAAGTAGTCTATAGTGTGACGACAAACTTATTGGTGATATAACTCATAATCTTGTCTAACATGATCCAAAAAAATATGTAGAGCTTGATAGGTTCTTCGTTAAGGAGCAGTTGAATGAAAAACTTTTGTAGTTGCCCAAGATTCGATTTGAGGATCTAACATTCTTACTGAAGCAGTTTCAAATCACATGTTCTCAATATTTCTTAGCAAGTTGGGCCTGTGTTACATCTATGCACTAACTTGAGGGGTGAGATTATTTCTCCACTATTGTTGGGATCATACAACTGTAAATATATTCTTCGAATCCTAATTTCCAACTATAGGATCAATCGTTGTGATCTCTTCTTCTTCTCATCTTTCAAGTATTTCCATACCACAAAGTATAAGGAATTATGCTACTTTTAATTATTACAAAAAGGTATTTAATGGTTTCCTTATGCGAGGAAATTTAGGTTCCATTTGGATCAAATTCAGGAGCAGAATCACATAGCCTAATCTTAATGGTTGATGATGCCAAAGTAAAAGATAAAGAAAAACTTATTAGGAGTTGAAAGTCTAAGCTGGTTCCACTTGATTCCATTGTTACTAATGATTTCTGGGAAAAAAAGTTGGGATTTATAAACAATAAAAATTGCAAGAGTTCCAATGATAATGAAGCTGGTTCATGTAGGAAGTTTTTGAAACCTTTGAACTCATCTTGTAATGTAACATCCCATCACCGATGGGAAGGGTAGAATAGTAATTTTGAGTGGTCTATGGGCATTTAGAAATGCCTTTACATGTTCATGCATAATCTAGCATCCGCATACATGTGAATAGTAAATTTTGCACATGAAAAA
>JAOSBN010012356.1:0-18237 GCA_027563595.1 Erythroxylum suave | reverse complement strand
GAAATTGTTATGTTTGAAATTGTAATAAATGTGAATATTTGAATTCGCATGATTTCATTGTGATTATGTTATACCTTAAAAAGGGTTATAACAATTGGAATCGAATGAAAAGAAGAAAAGCATGAAATATAAGAAAAATGATAAAATGAAAGAAGCAAGAGAGTGCAAAATTGTGATTGATTAAATTGAGCTTAAATTTGATTGTGTTTGGGCGAGAGTGGAACCGTTTCATAGTCACGTGTACGACGACGTAAAGCCTTCTCCTGGCTGCCAGCTTGTGACCCATGAGATCGGAAGATGGACTCGTTTTGTTCACAGAGTAAACTTCGGTTTCTCTGTTTTGTTCACGGAACCCTCGAGCCAATTGTTTGTGCATTTGCATTTTGACCTTTTAAGTTATGCCGTGATGTTAAATTACATGCAATATGTTTTATGGGATGATGTATTGATAGTTTAGATGCATATATATATATATGTTTGATTGTGTGGCTCAATGCCAATGGCTATAAGTATTTTAGCCACTGAGTTGTGTAGCTCAACCCCTAATTTTCCCTCCTTAGGTGCAAATCAAGAAGATCAGTGATCCTTGTAAGGCATTCGGACTCCAAGATAGATATAAGTCTTTTGTACTAATTTACGGATTTTTGGATAGCTTTATAAGCATATCAACATTGAGCATCTTTTGTATTTTATATCAAGTTGATGTGTATGTCAAAATGTATCAAACTCTTACTGTGTTCAAAAATGAGAAAGTGAAATTGAATTCCTTTCCATATCTGATTTTGTTATTTTAAAGATTGGGAATACGAAATGTACATGTGCATAATCTTATTTGTTGAATTGCCGAAGGTTGTTAGTCTCATAATAGCAAGTTACAATGGGAGAGATTGTGTTCGGAACTCAAAAGAAAACACAGACTAAAAGAATCATCTGTGATGATGTCACATACAAACACAAAGGAAAATACAAAGGAATAGTATCGTCTGTGATGATGTCACAACCCAGACGCAAAGGAAAAATACAAACGAAGTGTATCGTCTGTGCTGATGTCACAACACAGACACAAAGGAAAAACACAAACGAAGTGTATCATCTGTGCTAACATCATAACACAGACGCAAAGGAAAACACAGATGAAAGGAATTGTCTGTGATGATGTCAGAACATAAACGATAGAAAGATAGACGATAGAAACATAGACGCAAAGAAAGACAGACGATAAAATACAAACAATAGGAGGTCAAACCTAGACGATAAAAGTCAAAGACAGACGATAAAACACAGATGATAGGTCAAAGACAAACGGTAAAAGTCAAAGATAAACGATAAAACACAGCCAAAAAGAAAGACAGACGATAGATGTCAAACATAGACGATAGAAAGTCAAACACAGACGATAAGCAAAACATAGAAGAAGTTAAGAAGTTATGTTAATTGTTCCGAAGTATGTAGATATGCAATTTATGGGCTCACCAACGCTATTCTTGGACATACTCAGGCTTGAATGGAGATGAGCTCAACAAGGGGATTAGTTTTGAATGCAAGTGGTGTAAATGCTTGTTATCCGAATCTGAATACGATTATGGGGCTCCGAAAACAGGGTCCCACACAAATAATCAATTTCAAAATCAAATTAAACTTACTGCATGAAAGGTTGAACCTCTTGACAATTCAGTCAAATGTAACCATGGACAACCTTTATTTCTTCATTTTTTAACATTCTTTTTGTTAACCATCCATATTTTCATCCAGGATATAGGAAAATGGATAAGTTACCATTGACATCAGTAGTTCCTTCCTTATCGTCATTACGAGAAACTTTTCTTTCTCTTATGTGCACATCTTACTCGAAATAACGTGAACAATATGTATTTGCTTGCTCTACTAAATAAACATTGCTTATCTAACCTTCAACTCTAGCCTTCTTTTTGATATTTTTCTTCAAGTGATACAAATACCTACATTACAAATAGGGTTATTACAATTTTATGATTAAATCATATTATAACTCCAATTTCAATATTAACTATAATTACCTCCTAAATAGATACAACCATCAATATTGAACTGGATCAGTAAGTTTAGCCTTGTGTGCGAAACGTACGGGTAGATGCTCCATACAGTCACAGATGCTTAAAAAGAAAATCCCTTCTAATTTGGACAAGATTGTTGAAATTTCCATTTCTAGTGTTTCCATTTCAACCAACTTTATTCAGATGATATTAAGATTTTGAAAAACAAACTTAATTGTGTTATAGCTTCCCAATCCTTATTCAGTAGCAACTGCTAAAATGTAATTGGCATTAGTCTTTGTATAAAAACATGACAATAATTACTTTTCATCAAATAATTTGTACTTCCTTATGTCCATACGCCTTGTAAAGTTCAAAAAATAACCATTAGGAAACTTTAGACTTTTTAACCATTGCCATAATATTTCCTTTTGTTTTTTGACCGAAGTGCAACATACTTTCGGATATTTAATGGTGTGAAGATCTTTATCTAACTCATTCCTTTTGAAAAAAGTTTCAAATCGGCTCATGATTTTGCATTGTCTTTTTGTCCTCCCTTCAATGTTTATTATGGTGTTGAACAAATTGTCAAAATATTTTTTCAGTATGAATCACATCTAGATTATGATGTATTAAATTAGTTTTCCAATACGGCAGATCCCAAAAGATGCTTCAAGTTCTCCAATCAAAATTTTTACTAATGCTTGTATTAACTTCATTGGCTTTAAGTTTTGTAACTTTCAATAACCCTAATTCATCAATCTCCTGCAATATCTCTTCACTAGTGTTATGAGGGCGAGGAGGTGTTTGTACCATCCTATTTTTAATTAAAAAATTTTTATTACATCCTAATGGATGGTCTGAAGGAAGAAATTTCCTATGGTTATCAAACTAAGATGTTTCAGCCCCATTAGGAAGATAAAACATATCAGAATCATTGTTATAGTAAGGACAAGCCAATTTCCCTCTTGTTCTCCATCTAGACAACACATACACTGAGAAATCACTAATTGTCCACATTAAAGTTACTCTCAACAAAAATTTTGTATAAGAGATACATCATATCTCTCCATACAATATTCCCAAAGATGATGCAATTCAAATACCAATGATTATAAGAATACATCAATGTTATGCGTTGGATTTGTAGGCTATGCCACAATCACCATCAAGAACATATATACCTTATTCATACACATCCATAGAGGCAAATTATAAGTAATTATGATTGGTCATGATGAATATTGTTGGTTGAAATGTTTCCATACAAATGCATTCGATGCATGGCTCGTTATTCTATTTTTTTTGTTCATTTTCATTATGCGATCTCATATGAGATGTAATAACATTAGAGGCATATAGTCTTTGAAATCTCAAAGTTAGTAGGAAATAATACATCTACTTCCAAGGTACTAATTTCTGTTTCATAGTACACTTTCTAGGTTTGAAACCAGATTGACCACAAAATTTACACTCTTATAATTCCATATCATCTCCCCAAAACAACATACATCCTAATTTGCAACAATAAATTTTTTTCAACTGGCAAACCAAAACCCCTAATAAGTTTCATCATATTGTAAAAATTATCAATCATTGTATGATCAGGTGGCAATGATTCATTATATCAACCGAGAATTTTATCAAAACTTCGATCAGAAATATGCCCTATAGACTTTATGTTCAATATTTGAACAATTGAAGATAGTTGAGTCATGGTCTCACAATTTGGCCATAATTCTTGGTCAATTGATTATAGTGAGTCAAAAAGCTTTTTTGCATACGAGTATGTTCTTCTTTAAGATTTTCTATATTTTCTTGAAAGGTATAACCGATTGCATCATAAACCATTTAGATATAAGGATTTTCAGTTGCACCTATATTATTTGTTATGAATCCAGTCCCCCTTTTAAACCCACCC
Organism: Erythroxylum suave; assembly: GCA_027563595.1. NCBI lineage: Eukaryota > Viridiplantae > Streptophyta > Magnoliopsida > Malpighiales > Erythroxylaceae > Erythroxylum > Erythroxylum suave. Next base: position 14,304 of record JAOSBN010012356.1, on the reverse strand, counting down.
GCATATGTTAACAAGTTTACTTTATTACCCCTTAAGGTGCTACAAATTAATAACTCCCCATGTTGTGCCCACTCAAAATAATTTAGAACAAACCTTTGCTTAACAAATGGAGATTCATTTCATCAATCGGAAGAAAACGAATATGATTGCACTTTTTACATGGACATTTAATCTTTGGGCCATCCATATATGTAGGTTAAGAACAAGCATAGTGAATAAAAGCTTTAACTCCCTTAACAAACTCAAGATTATGAAACCATCGGGTATTAGTCCTCTACACATCCAAAATCTATCAACATTACTCATTTCAGTAAAATTGTTGTTTAAAAATGTTATTTCATAGTCAATATCCTTCATTTCCTTTAAATTTCAGAACATCTAATCTTTACTTCATAGAAAATCCTTTAAGTTTTTGCAAGTACCATTTCTCCTCCATATTGAAACTAATTTATCCCACCATATGAGTTCAAATATTTATGTTCAAATTAATCACCTAAAAGTTGATTTCCATAGTTTGATTTTAAATAAACATTATGGTAGTGGCATTGTTTATACATTTGAATCGAGAAAGCAAGTTCTAGCTATGACTCTTAGGCTCGTGGAATTTTTCATCGATAAATCTCATGGTAGCTACATCATAGGTTTCCAATATATCTTCCTAGGGATTTTTTATGCCTCAAATCATCTATAATTTTAAAATCTTATTCGACATGCAATAAATACTTATGTAATTCATACATCTAGCCATCAATCATTCTAACAATATTCCAAATAGTAATATATAAAACCATGATAACTTTGTTTTCATTAATCATCTACAAGTTCATTTCCAAAGTTTGATTTTAAAAAAGCAATGTGGTATATGGCATTGTTACACCATATGAATTGAGAAAGCAAGTTCTCACTAACACTCTTAGGCTCATGGAATTTTACATCGACAAGCCTCATGGGAGTTGCGTCACAAGTTTCCAACCTATATACCATCCTAAGGGTTTATTATGTATTAGATCATCCATAAAAGATCAAACTATTCCCATATACAGTAAATACTTATGTAATTCATACATCTACTCATCAATGATTCAATCAAAACCCAAACATAAATACTTAGACTATTAAAGAAGAACATAAAAACTCATTAATGATTATAAGAATATTCTAAACAACAACACAAAATCAATACCTCCTTTGCGTTCACATAAAATTGAAACACAAATACTCATACTATTAAAGCAAAACATATGGTAGACATTAGTTAGACGACTTACCTGGATCGACGGACAACCACATACTATACTGAAGAAGGATGAGGTTGGAAGATTAGCATTGCTTTTCAACACAAAATAGGTCTCGCGAAAAAGAAATTTTCATATTTTATATAATACACTTGTAAACATAATGTAAAGACATTCTACCTCCTTCATAATGTTCAAACACTGTAAATTGACATGTCTTCATAAGAAATCACCCATTTAAACAAGTGTTGAAAATTTTTGTGAGGTACTCTCATCATCTTCTTATGAAATTGAACATACCATAAGCTTAAAAATCATCTAATCTCCACTGCTTAAATGGATATATATGTATAAGAAAAAGTAAAAAGTCTTTTTACATGGTTGTAATAAGGCCATGTTCGTAATATGCTATACAAAAACCAAATACGATCAAATTTAACCTAAATACCGCAATGAAAATTTGCATGTGAGTAAAACCAAATATAAAATATAAAAACAATATAAAAATTACCTAAAGAAAAGTGAATAAAAACTTGAACATAAATAATATGAAAAACCTAAAATAATAATCTCTAAAGCTTTACATATTTTAATCATTATAAAAGAATAAAAATAAGGAACTAGTGGATGACACATAAAGTTCAAGTATCAAAAACTAAATACTTGATAACAAGGTGCGCTAATGATAAATAAAAATAAAGCTTAAAATATCATTACGAGGAAACACAAAGGAATAAAGTGTATTAAACAAAGGCATAAATACTAGTAAACTAAATATGCATTATAATCTAACAGGGAAATAATTTGGACTAATAGAAAGAGGAGAAGCGAACAATCTTACTTTCCAAAGAAAATTGATGTTTTAATCTTAGAAGCTTATTTTGTCACCTTAAAATTTTCCTACAAAAACAAATTCATTTATGAAAAACTAAGAACATGAATTAAAAATAACAAAGTAACCTTTAGAGGGAAGAATAATAGTAACTCTAACCTTTTAGATAGAAAAATGAAATGATACATTTTCAAATAGGGTGGCTTTTCTAGGTTAGAGACCAAATGTCTTTAGGTTTAAATGAGAATTGTCTTGAAGTCAACATGATATTTTTCCTAATGTTGATGGATTCTTATGAATTTCTATATAGTGTAAAGAAATGGATTAAAATTTTTTATTTCTACTTTTATATGTGATACGTTTTTCTTCCTTTTATGCTTAATATGTGAAATTCTAATCCATAGCCAAATTGGGGAAAGGAAAAGAAGTGAAAGATCATAATTATAAAAAATGAAATATTCTTAACAAATAATGGCAAATGAATCAAACAAAAGCCTAATTCATTTATGTGAAATTCAATCTCAAACCTAGATTTAATTTCAAATTATTCTAGTTAAATATTCAATCAAATTCAAAATACAAAATCATTAAATGTCTTAGGCACCAAATCACTTAAAATCCAATTATGTAAATAAAATATATGTGGAAAGACTTTGGCCTTCATGAAATCTGATTTTTATCAAGCCATTTTCATATGGTGCACAACAAATTCCTAACACCTACAATGCAAGTAAAAATGATGAATAAAGAAGTAGCCATCTTTATATCACATTTCTAATCTAGCATAAACAAATGACTAAATATGAAAGGAAAATTTAGATTCGAAAGCATTCCAAAGAATGAAATATGAAGCAACATTGATAGTTGAAAGATTTGACCAATATAATCTAAAAGAACAAGTAGAGTGGCCAAAACTCAAACAAAATAGATTTTAGAGACAATATACAGCAAATAACAAATCATAAGCAATATGATAGATGCTTCATATAAGTTTCAATACATAATAAAAAGTGAACTCTTGTTTCCCTAATCAGAAGGTACACATTAGTTATAGAAAAGTATCAAAAATTTAAACAATTTAGTAGTTAGAATATTTAGAACAAGATGGCTAAATGGAATGTGACTCATACCACAAAAAATTAACAATTAAAACATCATATATTCTTCATATACTGTCATTCATCACACCGAATATTGTCATCCATCACACAAAAATGGTAAAATGTAGACAAGTATAGTTTACTGGCCTAACATAAAAGCTGCATGAACAACATTTCATAAAATGGGTATAAAACTCATCCACACATATATAAGAAGCAGAAAACATAAGGGAGGATAAAACCCACCTTAAACAGAGACAAAGATGACGATAGAGACAAGGATGGCGACAGGGAGGACAAAACCGACAGTGATAGAGAGGATGATAGCGATAAAGACCAGGACGACGACAAGGAAGACAAAACCGATGCTGATAGAGAGGAGAGAAAAAAGCAAATAACAATGGAGGAGGGGGGACCTTGGTAGCTTTTAGGTTAAAAAAAGACGTTGTTTTTGTTTTATTAAAAACATTAAAGTGGAAGTAGACGACAACGCTTAACTTTCAATTTTACTAATGGATGAATGATTATGCCACTAAGCATTCCTGACTATTTTATTAATGAACATTGCCCTTCTGTCGCTATATTCTGTCGAAAAAATTGTTAGACTAATTTCCATCCACCTTTAACGATGGATATTTTATTTGTCACAAAATGCAATTTTTCCTGATAATGTTACCGACAAAAATTGATTTTTAGTCAGTAATTTGCTATAATTTTTTCCGTCAGCAATTTTCCCTTGCTAACTTGTAATTTTCTTGTAACATATAGAAATGCTCTTAATAATGTTGAAGAGAAAACTCACTATGTTGAGGAGGGGAAGCAACAAGATTCCACTTTACTATTAAATTAAAAAGGAGAGGAAGGCACAGAAAGCGAACTTAGTGCTTAGACATTGGAACTAGTAACCATATATATGGGAGCAAAGATATGTTTATAGAGCTTGATGGGTCCATAAATGACAACATTATATTTGGAGACACATCTAAGATACCAATCAAAGATAACGGTAACATCTTAATCCATTTAAAAGATGGAAGGCAAGAGTTTATTTCAAATGTATATTTGTTGCAATTATAAAAATAATATGCTAAGTTTAAGTCAACTTTGAGAGAAAGGTTATGATAGTTGCCTTAAAGGATATAGTCTTTCAATAAGAGATCAAAAGAAAATAATAAGCAAGGTTTCAATTACAAAAAATAAAATTTTCTTAATTAACATCTAAAATTATGTGAAAAAAATATCTTCAAGCTTACATCAAAGATACTTCTTAGCCTAGAAACCTAAGATTTGGGCATTAAATTTTAGATAACTAAGGCTATTGAGTTAAAAAAAAATGGTGAAATGATTCCCTTCCACTGTTCATCTAAATCAATTATATGATGGATGCTTATTTAGAAAGTATTCAAGAATTTTATTTTTTCTAAAAGAGGCTACTACAAGATCCATGGATCCATTATAACTCATACATATCAATATATATGGTCCATTTTTACATTTTTTCTTTTGTAAAAACATATAATTCCTTCACTTCGTTGATGATTTCTTAAGAAAGATATAGGTATATTTCTTGAAAGAGAAACTAGAGACATTTATTGTCTTTAAAAGACTTAACGAACTTATTAAGAATGAAAGTAGTTATGAGACCAAGGCTTTGAGATTCGATAGAGGAGTAGAATTCACGTCAAGATATTTCAACAAACTTTATAAAGAACAGAGAGTGTGGCAACCTTTAACTATTCCAAGATCTTCCTAAAAATGAAGTCGTAAAGAGAAAGAACAAAATAATTTGTAAAATTGGTCATAGAATGATGAAAAGAAAAAAGATGCCTAAGGAGTTTTAGATTAAAATTTTCAAATGTTATAGTCTACTAATTCAATTGCTCACTTAAAAAATAGTGTATAAGGAAGAAAATTGCAATAGGCATCAAGTGGAAAAAAACCTAGCATTGTACATTTGAAGGTATTTGGTAGAATATCCTATATCCTTGTATCAAATGAAAGAAGATCAAAACTTGATGAAAAAGTGAGAAATTGGTGTTTGTGGTTATGATCAAAGCTGAAAAGGATACAATTTTTATGATCTAAGCAATGGCAATGTGGTCATTTGTAGAGATGTTAATAGGTGAATTTGTATTTCTTCCATAACACTTAGTGGTTATTACTATAAAATTTCTTAAGATACGCACTTTGACTGATATATGGTTTTAGGCACAATTCAAAAGGAAAGAAGTTAAAGTGAGTCAAAAGCGTGATATTTAGGTCATTTTCGAAGATTAATTTTCATTTGTCTTTATAGAGCAAGAAGAAGAAAATTAAAAGACAAGGCAAATAAAAACAAAAACAAGAAAAATCAAAGTTTCTCACGACAACAAAGTACAAAAGAAGTGCATAGAAATTACATGTTTTTGCATGCAATTATGTGAATTTAATGGTTGGTAAAACAAAGGTGGCCAAGCAAATGAGCAGCCAATGAAGGAGCTAAATAGAAGTAGAACAACAAGGAGCAGTATGAAATGATAACATAGTAAGAAGCAAAACATAGAAGAAGAAACATACAAGCAATAGGTTCATTTTATGCAACAGGTGGACCAAAACGCAGCATAGCCAAAGGAAAATGAGGTGTAGTGCAGCAAGCAACAATAAGGAGTAGTAGTCTAAGGAAAACGTAGTCCACAACAAATGAAACGCAGACCCACAGTAATGTCCAAAGAGCAGTCTAAAATGTAGTCGTTTAGTAATAGAAAAAATGTAGTTATTAGGCAAAGAAGAAATGTAGACGTTTGGGTAAGAGTAGTAAGATCAGAAGCGATGGGTTTTAATAGAAAAAAGAAGCATAATTTTGGAAAAACCAATATAAGAGAGGGAAATAAATAATCATGCATAGGTGTGTCACACTCATGACACACCAAGTCACGAGTGTGATCATTGACATCTCACTGAACCCTTTTTTTTAGTATAAAATCTTTGTTTATTTTGTGGTTAAAAGATATGAAACATTTGGTGTGTTTCGGCCCAGAGAAAAGAGGATAAGGTATTTTTGACTAGGCTGAATTGTAAGGGACCTTCTAGAGCTTTAGAAGAGTAAGAAGAAGGAGGTAAGCTCTCCACCATGAAAAGAGCTATGGAGGGGTAGCTTTCTGATGCCTATTCGAAGGTGATATCAACGCCAATAACCTAGTTAAACATTCCATCCTTCTATTTGTTATTTCTTTCTCTCTTTAGAAATTGATTGAGTTATCTGACAAGTATAGATTTGGATATTGTGAAATGATGATTTTAATGCATTCATTGGATAGTTTTATTACAAACTCATTGTTAGAATATTTAATGTAATTCGTAATTAATATGTCAAAATTCATTTGTAGCGACCAATAATTTGTAATCATTAGGGGTGACATAATCTAGGTTAAATGACACATCGTATGTGGTTGTTTCCTTGATTAATTGGTTTTCCTAATTCGTAGTGTGGTTTCCTAATTGAATCTTGATATTGTATCCTAGGTTATTCGATGGCTAGGTTTAATTAACGATCATATCTTGATTGAACACAACCTAAGGGAAAACTTGGATTAATAGATTAACTTATGGTTAATAGTTTTTGGGAAAGGTTTAAGAACAAAAAATCATCGAAATATGTTTAAATAGAGTGTAGGCCGAGATAGAACCAAAGAACCTGATTCCTAATGAATTCACCACTTTCATCACTTTGCATGTTTTCTTTAATTTTTTTCTTAGTTTGGTTTCAATCGATTTTCTTATTTCAAATCAACCGAACCGCCCCCCAAAAAAAACCTAAACACTAATTAATTTCATTTCAAATACTTTGCACACACTTATTGTGAGACTGACCTAGACTCAACATTACTATAGTAGTAATCTAGTTTATTTTGATTAACATTATGACACATTGTCAATTTTGGCGCTATTGTCGGGAAGTGTAGTGTTTTAGTTTTAGTTTTTGGTTTTAATTGGTATTTTGCATATATTTGTTCGTAATTAGTTTCTTTTCAGTTATTTCATGATCTTTTCACTTTTTTGTTTCGTGTTTTTATTTATAAAAAATTTTGACATGGATGGAAGTAATTTCTTTTATAACTATTATTCTCAATCCTATAACCAAGGTTAGACTTATCAACCTTACTTTAGTTATGGATGGCATGATCAACAAAATTACTTCCATGACAATTTGCAGGATGCACAACAATTATCATATAGACCAGAAATTTCTTATCATGATTCAGGTACACCTCTAGAAGAATTGATTAAAATTATGATTGCTAATACTTTAAAATTCCAGAAGGATATACAATAACGATTTCAACAGTTCCAATAAGATATACAGCTATAGATTCAACAGGGTATACAATAACTCTAGCAAGATACAACATATAGACTCCACAATGTAGCAAACCAAATCGGTGAGATGTAAGTGAGGATCGACTACCTAGAATCACAAATGGAAGAGGCGCAACCATATCAACCCGAGGTATACTCAATGGACGTTAGTGCAGAAACCTTACAGAGTGATGAGGAGCATGAGAATTTTGAGAGCAATACTTAAGGAATTGCATGTTAAGAAGAAGTTAAGGAGGAGCTCAAACTAGAAAAAGACATATCATTTAGCTCAAAGGTGAGTACAGAGTCCATGATTATTTTTTAGACTAACTCTTCAACTTTACACAATAGGTTAGAGCAATTAAATGAGGAAGGAAAAGGTGAAGAGACATTTGAGATATTTCTAGAGTGCATGGACTCAGTAGAGACTGGATGTTTAAAGATAGGTAAAATACTATATCTGAATGTTTATAAACTAAGACCCTATCCTGAACTACCTCATGTGAAAGTGGCTCAAACTGTACTACCTGAAGATCATAACTTTGCTATATGAGGAGAGTATCAAGTTGAGCCAATGACCCTAAATGATGGCTCTTCTTAGGAGGTAACCCAAGGGAAGTAAATTTCTTTTCCTTTATATTTACGCATTTAATTTTTTTATTCTTGTGTTTTATATGTTAGTTTGTTTCTTGCTTGTTTTTAAATTTTTAATCAAAATGAGAGAAAGAATAAAATAAACAAAACAAACATTTTCTTATTTTCTATTGCCTCAAGGACTACATAGTCATCACTGGATAATGAATTGATTAGAAAATTTCATGGCAACTTGAGCATGTGCTTTTACTTTTGTGATTTGTTGATGTGCATTATCTTCAGAAAAGTAGTGACTAGTTGTAGACAAAGTTAGTGAGATTTTAAGCCTTATTAGACTGACACATCCATATCAGTCTCATTATCCTTTGATAATGTGTGAGCTTCATGACATGTGCATCTCAACTTTTCTTTTATTTTCTATTCAAGACCACATTCTTATCACATGCATTAATATGAAAATAATTAAGTAGTCCTCATTTTTCCAAGCTACATTAGCCAAATAGCTTACCCATTATGTGATTTTCCTTTTGTTAAGCCTCTAGAGCTTCATTTACGTTTTCTTTATGTATTAACCACATTACATGATTTGACCCTAACCAAATGTCCTTCCCAAGCCTTAAAGCTAGTGAAACATTTGTTGATTGTTGAGTTTGAGGATATATAAAAGTATAAGTGTGGGGGTGTACATATGTGTGGATTGGTTATAACGTTGGGATGCTATTTTATGTCTTATCATTGAAATTCCCATGTTGATGTAATTTCTTTCAATTTTCATTTAAAAGAGAGAGAGAGAAAGAAAGAAAAGATTAAAAAAGGAAAAAAGAAAGGAAAAGAAAAAGAAGAAAATGTTCAAATAAAAGTATGCAGGAGGAAGTGCATACGTGTTGAAAAGTTGTTTATGATTAATGTATGCTCCTAAAGTTGTGATGAATGGGTTATTTTGAGTATTTTGAATATGAGTGATCCCTTTGGATTGGTTTATGATTCATATGGTTTATATGTGAGAGCTAAATTGAGTCGTGAAATATAATTGTTGCATTCGTCATACCTAAAGGTACCCAATTTTGTATGAATGTTAACTTATGCACTTGATATTTCATTAAGTGTTATTTCTATTTCACTAGCTTTGATGGCTTTCATTCTACTTTACCCAAATACATCTCTTCTTACCTTTAACTATATTACAACCTTGAAATGTCCTTTGATTCATGATTATGCATGTGAATTAATGGTGGAGAAATGAAATGATATGCAAAGTTATGGAATGACATGATAATAAATAACGTTGAGTGTACCTATGAACATATCATGTTTAAACACATTTTCTAAGTCTACCATTAGATTGCTTGATTTTTAAAGTTATTGAATGTTGATTGATAATGAGAAAAATTTTGGAATGTTAAGTTATTGCTATGTTTTTTGAAAGTCGTTCATCTTTGCTTATGATTATGTATTCTTGGAAAATATGAGAAAGCAAACTGAAAAAAATATATAGAAATGGATATTTTAGTACATTATTGGTCCTTGAGCTTAATTTTGATGTTTTGCTTTATAGCCAAAAGCTAAGTGTGGGAAAAATTGGTAGGTGCTTAATTGATTATGAATTTATTCCATAACATTTAGTGGTTATTCCTATAAAATTGCTTAAGATACTCACTCCGACTTATAAATGAATTTATGTACAATTCAGAAGTAAAGAAGTTAAAATGGCTCAAAAGCATAATATTTGGGTTATTTTCTTAAGATTAACTTTCACTGGTTTTCATGGAGCAAGAAGAAGAAAATTAAAAGAAAAAAAGAATACAAGAAAAATGAAAATAAAAACAAGAAAAATCATAGTTACTCACAGCAAAGAAGTGCAAAATTTGTGTATGAAAATTACATGTTTTTGTATGCAATTACATGAATTTAATAGCTGGTAAAACAAAGGTGGCCAAGGAAATGAGCAGCCAAGCAAGGAGCTAAAAGACAGCAGAATAGTAAGGAGCATCATGAAACGGCATCATAGTAAGGAACAAAATGTAGAAGAAGAAACATGCAAACGTGTTCATTTCATGGAATAGATGAACTAAAATGTAGAACAGCCAAAGGAAAATGAGGTGCAGTGCAATAGGCAGCAACAAGAAGCAGTAGTCCAAACTAAATGAAACGTAGACGCACAGCAACATCCAAGGAATAGCCCAAAATGTAGTCATTTAGCAATGGAAAAAACGCAATTGTTGGGAAAAGAAGAAGAAACACAAACATTTGGGCAAGAGTGTTAAGGAAAGAAGCGATGGGTTTTTAATAAAATGCAAGAAGTGTGGGTTTGAAAACAAAAATCAATAGAAGAGAGGGCCATGCACTGCTATGTAGAGCCATGCACAAACATGCGTAGGTGTGTCAGACCTGTGACACGCCAAGTAACGAGTGTGATCCTTGATAACCCATTTTTGGGTATAAAATCTTCGTTTGTGTGACTAATGAAAGATATGAAAGTTTTGATGTCTTTCGGCTGAGAGAAAAGAGGAGAAGGTATTTTCAATTGGGCTTAATTGTGAGGGAAATTTGGGAGCTTTGGGAGAGCATGAAGAGGGAGCTAAGCTCTCCACCATAAGAAGACCCATGGAGGGGTAGCTTCCTGAAACCAATTTGGAGGTGGTATCGACTCCAACAACACGATTAAACATTCCTTCTTTGTATTTGTTGTTTCTTTCTCTCCTTAGAAATTTATTATGTTATCATATGTGTATGGATTTGGGTATTGTGAAAAGATAATTTTAATGCATTCATTGGATAGTTTTATTACAAACCCATTGTTAGAATATTCAATGTAATTTGTAATTGCTATGTTGAAATCCATTTGTAGCGACTAATGCTTCGTAATCTTTAGGGATAACATAACCCAGGTTAAACAATACATCATATTTGGTTGTTGCCTTGATTAATCGGTTTTCTTAATTCGTAATGCAGTTGTCAAATTGAATCTAAAGATCATATCCTAGGTTATTCGGTGGCTAGGTTTAATTAACGATCGTATCTTGATTAAACATAACCTAAAGGGAAACTCGGGTTATTAGATTAACCTAAGATTAATAGGTTTTAGGACAGGTTTGAGAACAACAAATCATCAAAATATGTTTAATTAAGGTGTAGGCTGAGATAGAACCAAAGAATCAGATTCCTAACAAATTCACCACTTTCATCACTTTACATGTTTTCTTGAATTTGTTTTTCTTAGTTTAGTTTCATTTTATTTTCTTATTTCAAACCAACCAAACCCCTCCCACCCCCCTCCCCCAAAAAAAAAACCTAAACATTGATTAATTTCATTTAAAATACTTTACACACATTCTCTTTATGATTGACCTAGACTCACCACTACTATAGTAATAGTCTAGTTTATTTTGACTAGTGTTACGATGTGATGTCAGATGTAAAGTTTGATGTAGAAGATACATGGAAATAGGATGTTTAAGAAAATAATTATGACTTCCTTTCTCTCATTGTTGAAGATAAAGAAGACAAACAAGTAATGAAGAAGCACAAGAGCCCGCTACACCTCCCACATCAGCAAGGGCATTATGTTGCATTTAATCTCCATCATCATTATTAGAGTGAAGAACGACATGAAAGGAAATAGAGTTAGAAGATGTAATTGAGGTAAAAGACCATCAAAATAATTTGAATTTATTTTTTATCTCTTTACTAATTGTGAATAAATAGGTTTTGAAGAAGTGCCTTAAAATAAGAAATGGAGTAATGTTGTAAATGAGAGATTAATACCATCATAAAAAATAACATAAGAGAACTTCCAATACGTCTAAAATGCTAAAAGGAAATTAAAGTAAAGTGGTCTTAAAAGACAAAGGAGAATGTTAAAGGAGTGGTAAAAAGATATAAGGTAAGGTTAGCGCTAAAAGGTTGTAAGCAAAAACCTTACATTATTATGAAAAGGTATTTGTGCTTGTTGTCTGTTTAGATAGTATTAAATTAATCATTTCTTTGTCTGTCCAAAATAAATGGAAGATTCATCAAATAGATATAAATTATTTTTCTTTTTTGAATGTATTCCTTAAAGGGAAAGTTTACGTGGAATAACTTTTGTATTACATTGTAAAAGGGTGTGAAGATAAAGTGTTAAAGTTGAAAAAACCTTTATGTAGTTTAAAGTAAGTACAAAGGATATGGGGTAGTAGAATTGATAAATATTTTCAAGACATGAACTTTACAAAATGTCCATATGAGCACACCCTCTACGTGAAGAAGAATAAGCATAGTGATATCTTAATTGTTTGCTTATACATAGGTAATTTGATTGAATAATTCAAAGGCGCAATAGCAAAAGGTTAGATGAATGACTTTGGACTTGTGTCATATTATTTTGGTACTGAAGTAAAGCAAAAGGAGGGAGACATATTCATCTTCCAGGAAGGTTATATAGGGGAAGTGCTTAAGAAGTCAAGATGGATAAATGCAAGCTTATTAAGGTGCCTATTGAATGTCGAATCAAATTTTCCAACCATGAAGAAGGGGAATATATGGGTCTACACTATTCAAGAGTCTCCTTGGGTGCTTATGCTACTTGACATGTACAAAGCTTGACATCCTCTATGGAGTTGGACTTATTAGCTACTGCATGGAGTCACCTACGACATATAATAGAAGGTGAATAAAAATATTCCCTGCTAGATTAAAGGCTCCCTTGATTGTGATAATGATAATGATAATGATTAGGACAAAGAAGTTGATGATATAAAAAGCACCATTAGTTATGTATTTTATATAGGAGATATTGTCTCCATGTAAAGTTCTAGGAAACAACCTATTGTTATGCTCTCCATTTATGAAGTTGAGTATGTGGTTGCTAATTCTAATGTTTTTCATGACATTTGGCTAATAAGTTTGATGAAAGAGCTTCATATGCCATAAGAAGAACCAAAGGAAGTTCTTATTAGTAACAAGTCTATGTTATCCTTAACTAAGAATCTGATCTTATGTAACAAAAGCAAGCATATATAAATAAGGTACCATTTCATAAGAGAATGCATAGCGGGAAAAGAACTGAAGATAAAGTATGTAAAGACTTAAGACCAAGTATTTGATATCTTCACAATACGTTTGAAGAATGATATCTTCATCAAGCTTAAAAGTTACCTTAGCTTACCAAACCAAATTTAAAAAGGGGTTGGAATATAAACTTGACCTGGATTTCATATATTGGGTCAAGGAAATGGGACACTTATGTAAACGGATAAGAAGTATAGCCTAAATTCTAGAAGAAGTCTAGAGACATCTTTATCTTGAAGTACCTCTTGTAATATCCAGATACCTTAAAGAAATAAATCCTAATTATCTAGATAGTTTGTAAAAATATCTAGATACTTTATAGAAATATATTATGTCTAGAAATATTTTTTTAAAAATAGTGGTGGATGATAGCTATATGGAAGGTTCCTTGAGTAGTATAAATGGGCTCCTCCCCTTTTTTGCAACAAGTTAAAATAAGTTATGGTATGTACAAGGTTTAAGTGAGAGTTCTTCTTCCATTAAGAGTGACTTTCTCATGTTTAAATTGTTACTAAAGTTTTGATTAAAAATTTTAAAATCCTCTTGTAGTTTTAATAGAATGTCTACTCAAAATATTCTTTTTAATCTTCATTAGAAGTCCATCACCTTCCAACAATATGTTTATCACACACACACACATATATATATATATAGCGATACCTTAATGCATAACCAAAACAAAAAAAACCACCTTATAGAAGGGATTGATGAAGTATATATACAACTATTAACTCTTGGGAACTTCTATGCGATGGTTTTTATTGTTTTGGTTATGCATTAAGTATATATATATATAACTATTAACTCTTGGGAACTTCTATGCAGTGGTTTTTGTTGTTTTGGTTATGCATTAAGGTATCACTAGAGATTTGGATAAGGTTATTGTTAGACAAACAATATTCAGTGGACAATGGTTATTAGTAGCTGAGCTAGTAGCGGTATTTGTAGCAGGTATAGTTGGTGGTGGCCATAAACAACGAGGATGAAAGCAAAGACTATCAAGTAAACGTTACTGGTGGCGAACATAACTGGGTCAAAAGGGTATATAAAATTTTGCAATTTGATTAGTGTTTGAAAAAAATGTGTTGGACCAATGGTGGTTGACAAATTAAATCCCTTTATGTTTTGATAATAATAAAATGTATAGAATTGATTAAGA
>JAOSBN010012336.1:0-18242 GCA_027563595.1 Erythroxylum suave | reverse complement strand
GTCCAAGATCGAGTATGTCGACGGAGTTTCCTTGGTGCGAGGTAGGTGAATTCGAATTTGCTAGTCGCACGAGTCCGTTATGACCGGACCATGGTTGAGCAAAGATCTTTACGGAATAAACTTGCGGATGTGTCATGGTCACAATCATGACACCTGGCATCATCATAAATTGCATTGCTTTCACGATAGACCTTCAGCCAGACAACCTCCATACTTTTGGGTGACTGTACGAACGGCATCGACTCCCCAAGCGTAACAGCACCAGACCTCAACACACTCGACTTATCAGCAGCCTCGATTCGAAAATGTCTGCGCAGCCAATGATCAAGACAAGTGTCCTCATTCTCTCCGATACACATGGTATGAAGTTCGATATGTCTGATGTGTCCGTTGACGTTGTCGTCCATTGTGGAGACCTCACTGACGGTTCGAAGATCGAAGAGTTTCGAGCGACGATCGGATGCCTGAGTCAAATCAAGTCTCCTCTGAAGCTAGCCATCGCTGGCAACCACGATCTCACACTAGACGTCCCTGCGTTCGAGAAGAAGGTGTCTGAAGCCTCACCGCCACTCGATCCAGAATTGGTCGCGAGGGAGTACGGTCGTGCGGGCGAGGCACGGATGTTATTCGAGGAAGCGCAGAACATGGGCGTCGTGTTGCTCGATGAAGGCAATCACCAATTCACGCTGGTGAATGGCGCATCGCTAAACATACATGCCAGCCCGTATACTCCTTCAATGGGTGAATGGGGATTCCAATACCACCCTGAGCGAGGCCATGACTTTTCAATGGCCAAAGGAACAGACATCATTATCACTCATGGCCCTCCAAAAGGAATCATGGACTACACATACGGACGAGAGCGCGCAGGGTGTCCTTATCTCTTTGAAGCCGTCTCTCAGGCTAAACCGAGAATACACTGCTTCGGGCATATCCATGAAGGTTGGGGAGCGAAGCGAGTCGTCTGGCGAGAGACTTTTGAAGATCGTCCCACACATTTCACCGCCATTGACAACGACAAGTCGACATTGGTTGAGAAACTATCCACGCTCGAACCATCACGATTCGACAGCAGTGTTGATTTGGAATCAAAACAGGCAAGGCTGGCAAAGTACAAGCAGGACGGATGTATCAAGATCGACCAGAGCTCGCTGGTTGATTTGGAATCCGAGCAACTGAAGCTGGAGGGATACAAGTGGGACGGCCACACTAGAATCAATCAGAAGTCTTCAGACAATTCTTGCGATCGAAGCTCAGAAACGCTATTCGTCAACGCATCCATGAGCAGCATTGTCGGGGAGCTATCTCAACTCCCTTGGGTCGTGTATGTTGATTTATCAGCAGCTGTATGAAACTTTGACTCACGGGCTCAAAGGCATACAAGGTTGAGCCAATGATGGCTTCCGCTTTGCGGAACTGCATATTTGGTGTTCCCCGTCGAGCTTGGCTGACGCACTAGGCTATCCCATCGATACTGCGGACATGTTTTCCGCCCTCGTCTATAAATGAGACCTATTGAGAACGCAGTTGTTCTTGCCAGCAACTTCTTCTCCATTGATTGCTTAAATCTCCAGTCAAAGACTTCTGAACTTCATCAAGACCAAATCCCGCAATCGCCAAAATGTCCCAACTCAAATACTACAGCTATCCTGGCGTTGGAGAGCAAAACCAGAAAGACTTCTGGTACAGCCAGGCAGTTCGCATCGGTGACAGAATTGAATGTTCCGGTCAAGGTATTTGAGAAGCCATCATTAGTGTATCGCTCAACGTCGCTAAATTGAACCCTCCAGGCGGCTGGAAAACCGAAGGCCCTGTTTCGGATATGTCACAAGACATTGACGCTCAAATCGACCAGGCATTCGTGAACGTCGATGTTGCATTGAGGAACGCTGGCGGTAAGGGATGGTCTCAGGTCTATAAGGTTCGGTCGTATCATATTCCGTTGACTGGCAGACCTCTGGAAGCCATGGTTCGCAACTTTAAGAAATGGATGCCCGACCATCAGCCTCTGTACACCACCATTGGAGTGACCACTCTAGGAGAGGAGAACATGAGAGTTGAGATTGAAGTCGAGGCGTACGACCCTGAAGGTGCTGAGAAGGCAAAGTAGGAAAGCACTGCTTAGGTAGCAATTGGCGCAGCGCCGACATGCGTTTGACCTATGTCGTCGGGAGTTGCAAGAAAAGGTGTTTGTGCTTTTGTCACACAGTCGCCTGAGAGCATAGTCGATCGAGGAGCTCTGTCAATATCCTATCATGTATGTCTACATAGGTAGATATGTTCGGTCCGATATCGACCCGGCCAGTCGGACATTCAGATAGGATCAAATGAGATCAAACAGCTGACTGATAGCTCCTTTGCCCGTTTGACTGTATAGTGCCATGAGTCGAGTTTTGCTCACATCAAAGAGACCTGGCCAGTGTGCGGGACTGGGCCCCGTGACAAAACTCGGTCCCCAGTTCTTCGCTCCGTCGATTGAGATGATAATTTTCATGTCACCACCGTCGTAACCCTTGCCTTCGCCATGATCCTCGTTTGTCATGAAAGACATGACAAGTGTACTGCCTGCATTGTAGATCTGTGGAGCCTTTCGGAGAACGGTCCGTCAGTCATTCGGGACGAGAAATGGACATGCCACTGTTGGGTGCTAAGACTTACTCCTGCAGACTTGTTCGCACGACTGGGCTGGTAGAGCACTCTTCTATCGGTGTTCCAAGTCTTGCCATCATCATTCGATGTCACTGCTCGAACGTTGAACTCAGGTGAGTCCTCAGTGTTCTCGAACACGGCAATTAGATTGCCATCGTCATCGATCGGTGCTACACCAACCATACCATCACGAGACGTTACACCAGCTCCAGAGACGGTAACAGGTGCACCCCAGGTCAAACCGCCATCAACTGAAGTGCGCATCAGGCTGTCTTGGTCATCTGCTTCGTTCTCAGCGGAGTAATAGCATTGAAGTGAGCCATCGTGGGCAATGCGCAGAAATGGCTCCCAAAGCCCATTTACACCGTCTCTGGCTCTCTGATCAACTTCAGAGAGGTATTTGAAAGTGACACCACTATCATCTGAGTAAGATATCGTGATGCGATAGTATGTCTCTGTATAGTTCACTCTGTCATGGTTACGATAGGCGTAGAGAACTCGGCCATTGGGGAGCTGTACAGGAGATGCATTATCGATGTCACCATCTCTCTGCTCTTTACGGTACACTTCGCCAAGGTGAGTCCAACTCGTACCGTTATTCGTCGACTTTGCTGTTCTCAGGATATGTAAATCTCCTTCGACGGCTGCATAGCCGGCCATGAAGCTGCCATCGCTAAGACGGGTCACTCGAATGTAGACCCCTTTGGGATCAATCAAAGCGGGTTCTCCAACTAGAACTGGTTGCGATCCAGTGCGCTTATAGTGAGGATATGCCGACACGCTCAGGACTTCCAGGACAGCGACGGCAAGCAGGAAGCAGGATATTCGTCGAAAGATCATGCTGCTGCCTAGAAGGGGCGTATAAAGTAATGCTAGCGGTCTTGACGATACCTTTGAATGTCAAATGTTCGTTTATCTTTGAACATTGAGTTTATGGAATATGCATTGATTGATCCTTATACATTCGTGGCAGTGCTGGGGCACAATGGTCAAGCACTGCCATAGAAATCGGTAGATGAACAGAACTCGCCCCCTCGCGTGTTCAGGGCAATGCAGATCAGACGGTCTTGTGGAACATCAGTCAGGACAACACTGACTGTTGCTTTGATCGTGCCCTAAGCCATGATCATCATAAGAGGGTGTTGTCAAATAGTGAGATGACGTCCGGAAATCATAGCACTGGTCGACCCTATCTCACATCGACGTTACGTGAAGGTCTGTATCTTAGCAGTTGATCAAGCAGTTGACCAGCGCGGCTCGTCCGACGCGACAGGTCAAACATTCATCAAGTACACTCCTTCCGAGTAGCTTTCTCAGGTAAGATCAAGCTTCATGTTGGCCATGTGATGCTTCTTCTACCTTGCATAGATCACTCTCTTCACCTTCTCCTGCTCTAAAATCGAATATCGAACACTACAGGTGAGTGCATCAGTGGAACTATGCAGGGCAAACCCCCAAGAGAAGGCGAAGCTGAAACCCAAGCGGCCCAGCACGCAAGGAAGCCTCAGGCTCAACCTTTAACCGCAACACACAGCCTCCACAGCCTCATTCCGTCATAGACACCCAGACAACCACATCCAACCAGCCCATCACCCCATCACAACACACCACTATCAGCCGATGGTACCACCACACACAACCCGACGACTCCTCTCCCTAACCAAAGCCCTCAAGATGAGCAACACCACAGCCCCCGCGAACACCAAACCAAAACTCAACGTGCACTCCTTCCCACGGCCACCCCTCCTGGAACAAACCCCCCGACACCTCGAAATCAAATGGAACGACCAACTGATCGCCTCCACGACATCGGCCTACTGGGTGCTAGAAACCACCCACCCGCCAACCTACTACCTGCCGCGCGAGGCCCTGAACCCGGAGCTCGTGGAGCTCAGCACTATCCCCAACCGGGCCTCGATGTGCGAGTGGAAGGGGCGCGCGACGTACCACGCTCTCACGCTCAAGGGGTCGGGGCAGAAGGTGAGTGGGAAGGTGTGGAGTTATGAGGAGCCCACGAAGGGCTTTGTGCCCATTAAAGGGTATTTGAGCTTTTATGCGAGTGGTGTGCCGTGGGAGTGTTTTGTGGATGGGGAGAAGGTTGCGCCTCAGGAAGGGGATTTCTATGGTGGGTGGGTTACGAGTGAGCTGGAGGGGCCGATGAAGGGTGGTCCGGGGACTTGGGGGTGGTAAACGAGTGAGATCGAAGGTTGTCGCTGCATGTGGCTTTCTGTTTACACAAGAATGTTGTTACTACCATGCCATGCAAGCCCTTTGTACATGTTGCTTGTAATGAAGATTGATTGTCTACAATATTAACATCTGTTGCCATGCACATACTGACTGACGATCCAGTTCCCAAAACATGTCGTCCCCTTGATGACGAGGGTCGTCTTTCCAAATAGACATGCGGTAAAACTCTCGAGCGATGCCCTTGCTACTCCCAAATCCCACACCTGCATGATGCCTCTGGCGTTTCACTGACGACAGTCATAGAATCACCACTTCTTGGTCGACGATTTGAGAGGAGACAGTGCTCCGCAAAGAACAGACAGAGCAGAGTATTCCTTGTACCAGTCATCGAGACTGAAGTACATATCAACTTCGTCCAGCATGGAGCCTTGCTTGTCCGTTCCGTAGCATCCGAAACAAAATCGCTTGTCTCGGTCTCGGACCTGCAACGCCATCTCAAGAACATAACCGTACACATTCGGACGATGATGATGGATGACTTCGCCCATACACTCACGAGGATAGTTCAGCCAGTCGGTGTCCCACTTTGTTGGCAGGCAGTCCATATTACGTTCAACGAACTCGTCACTGCGAACGACCTCCACTGCTGATCTTTCCATCTCCTGTAGCACCACCCATAGATCATGGAGACTTCCGCTGAAGGAGGGTTCGTACTCGTCAAAATCCATGGCTTTCAGAAGAGGTCGCAAGAGTCTGTAGACGTGAACGTCAGGTTCAGAAGAATCGAATTGAGTCCAGCCAATATGCTGCTCAGGTTAGCTGTCTTCGTGTCTTTGGTATTCAGAATCAGTGTATCCTTACGTCCTTCATTGCGGATTTCTTTGCGGTGATAGATTGCATGGCGCCCCATAATCCGCGGAAAACTTTTCGCTTGATGTGGTCAATGCGGTTCTCAATGGCAACTGTGACCAGTCAGCTTCGTTCAAACAGTAGGACCAAGGTGTGCGTGTATGTGTAGTCAGACTTACGCAGGGCATCGGCTGTGACGGTCTCCCTGCCGAAAGTCGAGTTGAAGACAAAATAGTCACTTGGTCGGAGGTGATCAATCACAAAACTCAAGAGTCGTCCACTGGATCCTTCATCTCTAAGAATCTCTGCGGCATCAAATAGGTCGACAATGTAACGCTGAAAAATCACCGCTCTCTCTTCGACCGTTTCTCGAAGCAGCCTTCTGAAGACGCCAAACACTATGCCATAGAGGTCTATTTCCTGCTGGAAATACCCCACGAAGTTCCACATATCCACGAGTTGAACAAAACTTATCAACGCATCGAAGCTGAATAGATGTTTCGATCGAAACGTACTACTCTTGTGAAGTCCGTCGAATATTGCGATCGCAGCTTCGCAATCAGTTTCCAGAATGTCTATGACTGGTGGATTTTCAGTCGAGAGTTCATACCGCGCTTCGGCAAACCCTCCACTCAACATTGCTCTGAAGTACGTAGACGCTTTGCACAGTTTCTTTGAGGATGTCCTGACTAAGATGACCTGCAATTCGTTATCGTCCAAGGTTGCTGAATTGGAGTTCCAATCAATTTGAGCCGCCGCATTGCCAGATATGTGTGTCGAATGTTCGCCCACCTCTTGGCCTTGTCTACCATGATTGTGTTCATCATCTTCAGAGACAAACTCCTCACACAGGGGCGGTCCTTTCTTGACAGGTATAAGATCTCTGTTGGATCCGTTGGTGATTCTCAGGACGACATCGCCGTCAAGGTCGAAGACATGCATTTGGGGCTCCAGTAGCGGCGCATCATTCGGGATGGGATTGCTGTGGTCGCTGCTACTGGTAGCCATGACTGAAAGCGAGGTAGGACATGTGATACAACAGTGTCAGTCTCGATTAGATTGCAGAGAGATCGCGAGGTAAGCATCGAGCTTGTGATACCGGGTGACAACACATATAGGTACAACGTCGAGGCAGACGCGTCGAAAGTCTAGTTGTAATTCGCGATCACGTCGATGTCAGTGAAGTAAAGCTCAACGCATGAGTTGCTTGGTGCCGGGAGTGCTGTCCAGGCAACCAATGATGGTCACCCGTAGAGTCAGAAGGACAAAGCCGATCTAGAATCGATGAGGCAGGTAGCAAGGCACCCTGTTGTATTGACAGCTTGTCAGCGCAACTGAGTCTAGGTCAGGTAGTCACATCGCAGGATCTTGAGCTTGAAGCAGAGCATACCATACCAAATAGTGGATGTTCCATGCGGCAACATCACTCTTCTTTCTGTGCTTCTATGGACTTCTAGCCAGAGTTTCCATTCGCCTCCATTGCTCAAATCTTTGTAAGCCTCTAATTCTATGATACCATTGGTGCCAACGGACACCCGCTTCGAAACGACACCATGTATGTTGCAGGAATGCTCTTAAAGCGTCTCACACGCAAGGCACTGAATTCGGAACGTTCTCTTTCCGTTACCACCGGTTTGTTTCTCCTTCACATAACTGCACAACTTCTTGCCCTTCCGTTTAGGTCATCCCAGCTCGTTACGCGTGGTTTGCCATGATGTCGGAGACGTGGTTGAGGTGGTTGCGAGATCCATCGGTCCCTATGTTCATCGAGAAGAGTTATTCCACCAACATTTCGATCTGCATGAGTGGGATCTCCATTCAACTCACTATAATCATCGTATTCATCATAATTCATCATCATCTGAACGGCATCGCTGTATGAAGAAGTGCTCTTGGTGTCAGAGCCACTATCTGTCGGGCTTGTGCTGCTTCGAAGCGCTTTGCGCTTCGCTTTGCGTCTTTCCTCTTTTGCCTTGACTCTCTCCTCCTCCTTTCGTCGAGCCTCCTCCAGTTGTTTTCTCTCCTCGAGAATATTGTTCATCCATGAATCTAGGTTGTCTAAAGCCTCCAGAGGTTTTCGCTTGTATCTCAGTAAGTGACCCTGTAGTTCAGCAGGGGTGAAAACATCATCTGGGACTCTCTTACTGAAACCTTCTGCGAGTACTTCTAAGTTGATCTTTTCATCGACATCGCCATTATACATTCGAAGAAAGATTGCACGGGCTTGTAGTGGACTGACAGCTTTGAAGCCAACCTTGTAATCGATACGGCCAGGACGCACGAGAGCTTCGTCCAAAGCTTCTGGTACATTGGTAGTCATGATGAGCAGGTGGCCTTCTGGCGAGTCGGCGCCATCGATAGCGTTGAGCAGTCCTGACAAAGTGACTCTTGTACTAGGGGCCGATCTTGGCATGCGATGTCGACCACGATTTCTATACGACACGATGGACGTTTCGAACGTTTCCCTGGCCAAACCTGCGCTGTCGATATCTTCAAGAAGGATTAGAGCTCCCTTTGGCAGGTTCGTAAAGAAAGTGTGTAGGAAGGTATCGTTGATATGTGGGTCCAACAGTGAGATGATGTAGATGTCAAGCGCAAATTGGCCAGCGATAGCCATGCTCAGACTCGTCTTTCCCGTTCCTGGTCGACCATGGAATAGATAACCACGGCGATATGGAATCCCTCTTGCAGCATACCAGTCCTTTGCTTCGCCTGCAAGGTAGAATGAGACGTCTTCGAGTAGTCTGCTCTTCTCAGCAGGGTCAAGAACGATAGTATCGAGGGACCTTCTGTTTCTCTTTGCGACACACTTCCACCCGCCGCTCCTAGCGATGGGTCGGTAGACTGATGTGACCAATGCTTGGTCTTGTTGTCGGTGAATTTTCCATGCACTGTCGATGATGTCTTTGAGTGCCTTTGAGGAGAAACCAAAACAGCGCACAGTCAGATAATTCGGGGCCCCAATCCTACCATTAGGGTATGGGCTCACGAAATATGGCCTCCAGTTATGCCAGAAGATTTGAAGCCCATGAAAATCGTACACAACATCTTCCGTGGATAGCTTATCAGCTGAGGGATGTGGTGCGATGGGCGGTGTCCATTGCCCTTGATTTCTGTCCAGTTCCTCTTTAGATCTCGCCTGAAGCTCTTGCTCTGGAAGAATTTTACGACGTTCTCTGAGCCATCGAAGCACATATGTGTATAATGGATCAGTGGAGTCAATAGTTGTCGAAAACATAAAGTATGAGACCAGAAAAGACAGCAAAGTTCGCTTGACTCGCTCAATCAGTGTGAATCCGAATGTCGTGAGAGCAATCAAGATACACAATGCCTTGACAAGCCTTGGTTGCCGTGCTGCAAGGTGCTGGATTGATGGAAGAAAGGTCCCGAGGATGTACCCAGGTACTCCCAGGAAATTGGTAAGAAGATTAAGATGGCTCAGATCATTCTGAGGGTGCGCTTCCATGCTGACATCCATGACTTCCTACCCAAAGATGGTGTCGAAGTACCAAGAAGATTCTATAAGTTGAATTGTTCAGACAATTTGATGGTCGAATCATGTCTTGAAGGATAAACAATCAGCGGAATGAACCATGAGTCGCAATGCCAACTGAGGATATCCTAGCAATCGAGTGTGAGGGACGAAAAATTTGAAGACTAAGGCAGGCTTGAGGGAGTTGAGGCTGAGTCGGTTTTCTGTATGTGCTGGTAGTTGAGTGTTGTGCCTTGCGAACATGCAGGGACTGACCAATCACTGACAAGCTCGTACGGAATGACGCCTGGTCAGAAACTCGAAGCAAACAAGGATGATGCCAGGCAGCCTAGGTGCGAAGTTCGACCTGCATAATTAGGCGACTTTGTGTAACCTACGTTAATGAAGTGGTGGAGGAACACGCTTTAATCGGCGGCTTACGAATGACCTGACTCACTGATGCGCACTTCAACCTGACTCCAAGTCAAAGTCGTTCAGGAACTTGTCAGCTTGAGCTTTGGATCGTTGTTCGGCGATCAACTTTTTACGCTCCTCGATCTCCTTCTTACGCTGCTGCTTCTTTGCCTCCCTTTCACCTCTTACACGCTCAGTCTCGAGCCGCTCCTTCTCCAGCGCGTCCATCTGCTTCTTCCTCTCTTCTGAATCATGACTGAAATTGTAGAAACCCGTTCCCTTGGTTCTCACCTCAGCGTTGGCATCAAAATGAGTGTCTGGAGGCGGGGTGGCCGATCTGTCTCTTTTCTTTGCTATTTCCGCCATGCGATCGGCAATGACCTGGTCAGGATTGAATGCATGATGTTGGACTGTGTCGCCGTAAATGACATTCGAAGGCATTGACGGTCGAGCTGCAGAGTCATCCACCTCCTTCTTTGCAGTCGCTTGTATTCTCTTCCTGCGTTCCTCACGCTCAGCCTCGGCTTTGGTGCCTTTTCTCAATCTGCCAAACTCGTCCACATATTCGATCATCTCACTGTTGTCCTGCGCTTCATCTTCCGACGTAGCTGAGTCTGAATCTGAGTCTCTTCTGCCTGCGCCTTGTGATTCTGCCCATTTCCTGTCGAAGTCAACAAGTCCACCGTCTTCGGACCGGCCATGTTTGCCATGATCTCCTCGCTTCATGGCATTGTACAAGCGTACTTTCTCTTCCATCCTACGTCTCGAGCGTTGCAGGTCAGCAGAGTCTACAGAACCAATATCATCTCTTGTTTGATGTCTTTGTTCGCCATCATCAAGCATGTCAGCAGCAGCTCTTTTCTTGACGTTCTTGTTGTGTGCGGTAAAGATACCTGCTTTGCTCTTTGATGGTCGAGCTCGACCGCTGGACGATGTTTTCGACGATGAACTAGTGATCAGCGATGCAAGGCTTGACGAAAACGCAAGAGAAGTAGAAGACGATATTTCTCGCGTCTTGGTCTTTGAGGTCTTTTTCACCCCGTAGAGGTGAGCGTCTGCCATCACACCTACCGTCAAAGTTTGATCAGGGTACGTTATGACATTTGGAGCTGACACAGAGCTGTTGCAAGCTGCTGAAACAGAAAAAAGATGATGATCGAGGAATACATGGAATTGAGTATTCCAGGCGTCTGCCAAGCCTGCAGTCCAGTCTCCTGAGCCTGAACTATCTCTGAAGCTTGGGCATGCATGCCTGCCTATTACCGCCCATAGGGAGAGTTTCTTGGACCCCTCAGCACCAAATGTGCAGCTCGCAATATCACACCGCCCCGTGTTTGCTCTTACAGTGACAATGTTCCATGGCTCCTCTTTACCAGAACTTTTCTCCAACAATAGTACGGCGACAGGGAGCTGATCCACACAACGGCCTGGGGATACCACTGGCGATGGCAAGGCTATATGTAGATAGTACAGCTGAATCGAGCTAGTTGCCATCATCCACGGTTCAAGACTGAATCTGGAAGGAGAGCGCTGTCTGCTGGACACCAGAACCATGTTGTCATCTTGACGAAAGATCGAACAGCACATTCGTCCCTTCAATTTGTTGATCGTCTATCATGGCTCAGTCCAAGGCATACGATTCCAATGCCGGACAATGGCCTTCATTTTCTGGATTCGAATCTCTAACTCCCAAGAGCGCTGAGATTCGAGTGCTCACGCTCAAGGAGGGCGTAGATACCGACATTCTTCAGTACACTATGCGCCGTATAGACATCCGAGCCTCGGACGATTCCGCCTTCTCAGCTCTCTCATATAGTTGGGGAGCCCCCGTTCCGACGACTTCACAGAAGCAGATAGTTATAAGTGGAGAATCTGTGTATGTGCGACCAACCCTTTATCATTTCCTTAAAACGTTGGCGGCCTACGATTCCAAAGTCAGCCTTTGGATCGACGCAGTATGCATTGACCAAAGCAACGTGAAAGAACGAAATCAACAGATTTCCATGATGGGGGAAATCTTCGCGACAGCAGAGAAAGTCTATGTTTGGCTAGGCCAGGGAGACGACGACACCAACTATGCTTTGGAGCATATCAGAGACGATGCGCCCGAAACCCCCTTCGACCAACAACAATTTCGTCCGTGTATCGAAAAGCTCTTCAGATCTTCATACTGGACACGCAGGTGGGTCATTCAAGAATTTGCTCTGGCCCGAGAATTGCACGTTGCGTGTGGTCCACACATGACTACGTGGTCCAGGATACTTGAGAAAGTCGACGAGAACGTAATTGGAGATGACAAATACGCCCTTCAGATGTTTGAGAATTTCAAGCAGGTCAAAGCCTTGGGCAGTACCGAGCATCTGAACCTCATAGAACTGATGTTGAGGTTCAAAGACGCTCGCTGCATCGATGCTCGAGACAGAGCTTTTGCGCTCAGAGGAATTGCGACAGACGGCCGAATGTTGAGCCCAGACTACAGGGAGTCTGTGTCTGACGTCTTCTTTCGCATACTCTCGCAGCTTCCCACAGAGAAGGTGCTTCCTGCGGTGATAGGCTACAGATGGCCACACGATGCCGTGTTGAAACTGTCACAGTGCCTACCTAGAGATGTTTTGTTACATTCACTCGAGGACAAAGACAGTGACGTCTTGCTCGCCACCTTCGAATTCGTTGGTACAGTCGCAACAGTGTTTGACATGCAAGATAAGAGGTTTGGGCATGATGAATTCCAGCACATTCAGCTTCAGGGTTTAGAGCAATACACTCTGTACGGAAGTATGGGGATAAGCCCTGGCGATCTTGTGTACAGCTTGCAGTCGTCACCTAGGTCTCCAAAGGGACTTCTCATAGCGTTCCAACCTTCTCTTGGAACTGCTACTCCTAGTGGGCTCCTTCTTGATGACATGTATTGGTTGGAGAGAGGAAATCTTCACTACGACATCCGTGCCGGTGTAGAACTATGTTCGAGGAACAGTGCCAACAAATCTCCGAAGAAGAGGATTCTCTGCCATGTGTCCCGATGGTTGTTTGCACTGCTATGGCTACTTGACACATCCCGCACATTTCCTCCAAGTCTTAAATCCGAGTCTAGCGACGCTTCTCTCTCTTTTGCCAGAGATTGGCACCTATGCAAATGCGCTGCACGAGACGACTCGAGTCCAAGAATGGTCCCAAAATCGCAAACTGGTCAAGATGATTTGGAACTCTTGCCATTCTTCGAACAAGATACGCGAGACTTCTCAATCTACAAGGCATGGACATCCTTACCACCAACTATAGTCAGCAAGGAACATCAATTCTCTTTCGAGTCATTTGACTCGCACAAGCTTCAACCAGATTTCAGGTCCCGTGGAAGGACTGATCTTTCCTATGCCGCCGAGGAAGGACACAAGTCGTGGATTGATCGCCTACTCTCGTCGAGCCAGACGGAGAATGACAATGCAGATGAGGAAGGTCGTACACCTTTGTCTTGGGCAATCACCGGTCAACAACCAAAGGCCATTCGGAAGATGCTACTGTCAGGTCATGTCAACCCGAATCTGGAAGATAAGAATTGGTGGACACCACTGCGATGGGCCATTGCTACCGGATACAGAGAGGGTATAGAGCTGCTCGTCGAAGAAGGCAATGTTGATCCGAGCGTCACAGAGCGTGGAGGAAGGACGTACTTGAGTTGGGCAGCACAGAGTGGCAATTCCAACATAGTTGAAGCTTTGTTGGCGTCACCCAAAATCATTCCAGATGCACAGGACGTCGACGGCGCGACGCCATTGGTGTGGGCCGCTAGGCTTGGGCACGAGAGAGTGGTAGAGCAGTTACTCGCTACAGGGAAAGTCGACTGCAACAACAAAGATCTCAGCGGACGAACTCCTCTATCATGGGCAGCACAACACGGTTCGGTCAAGATGACAGAGCTTCTACTCGCGCAAGACAAGATTGAACCAGACTTGATCGATCACGAGCGTTACTCTCCATTGAGAAGAGCAGCGCAGTACCGGAAGTCTAAAGTATTCAAGCTTCTGCTTGCAACTGGCAAGGTCGAATTCAACTTCAAGTATGATTACGAGCAGGACGACGATGACACTCGATAGCTGTAGACAAGATAGATTACATTCAAGATACGTTGTTTCTGTGAACTCGTTTGCACCTGTGTTTCACTAGGAGGAAAGTAACAGCATTCTTACATCAAATGGTGTTCAAGAAGACGTCCAAAATCTCCATCAAGACAGCCAAGGTGATACGCATCCGTGATCTCATCCGTGAATTCCACTACATGCTAAGGGAGGGTTCCTGGATAAACCAAAAGCCACGAGCAATGCTTATCGATAGGAGCTCCGGCGAAATGAGCCAGAACTTTATTTGGCGCGGTACACCTATGAGCCCTATGACGTCGATACCGATGCTAGCCACAGCCATCGAAATCAGCGACAGAGTAATAATGGAGACCAAGATACATCTATTGTGCTGTATAAGTGGTACCTCCTACATAGCGACAAACCGCGTAGTAACAAGAGAAAACGACCAAGATGTCAGCAGAGTCTTTAGCAGCTTTTCGCAGGAACGCAAGCACAGATCTCCAGAAGCTTGCTGAAGAGCACATTCAACATGAGTGAGCAGACAGCCTAGGAAGCATGTCCGGACGCTGACATTCCGCAGTTTGACAGATCTCGACAGACAAAATCTTAAGAGTGCCGCCTCCAAGTTCTCAACGCACGCCCTGATTGGCTCATTCGTTGGACTGGCACTGGGCGGTTACCTCGCAGTCAGACTTCGCCAGAATCGAGCTCGCATGTACCAAGCATTCAGGGCAGCAGAGAAGCCGACGCACGTCAGGTTCGCTGATGGGAGAGAAGAGGCCATTCCAGATATCACACCGCTCATGAAGCCATCAGTACTAGGCGACATTGCGACGTATACATTCTTCGCAGGAGGTGGAATCTTCTTTGGAGGTGAGCTGGGTGTGTTGTCTGGTGCAGCGTCAGCAAGGAGGTCAATCAGTCAGGACTCGGAGTCGAAGAAGAGGATCGAAGAGGCGTTCAAGAAGTTCAGAGCGGATGTATTGAGGAAAGAGATTGATCTGCTTGAGCAAGGGCAAAAGAATCCCCTTGAGTTATAACAACATTTCAGAATACAGTCTGGCTCGAAGAGGGCGTCTATCTCACATGTTTCAAATGTTTCGAAGGACTGATATTGCAGTATCGATTGAATAGGCGAGGACGGATCAAATGTATGACCACTCTGTGCGTTGTAGCTTGTGTGTGAGGGTACTCCGGGGCTAATGTTGACATAGTGACGCAAAAATTCATTTTGCACTTGCTGCAATTGTCACTACTCACTGCAGATAGGGAATTAATGATAGGATTGCGTCTGATCCTGTGCCTTCTTTCATTTCCGTTGCTCTTGCCATACCACTAACTTGCCATATTCACAATGTCTCCTGTGTTCTTGAACCACATCTCTTAGAGCTCCCGGCGCTGACACAAGCTTCACACCACGCGTAAAGTCTCCGTCCCTCCCGTGCGCTCATCAACTATGCCTGGAACGATTCAAAGACGACAGTGCGAAAAAGATGGATGTGAGTGTGGAGCTGGCATGTTCGCAACTGATGCAGAATTGCGTGTTCTGAATGAAATCATTGAGCAACTGGCAGAGACTGTTGAGCACCACAGTCTCTACACAAGCTGCTCGAAGTGCTGGTGTAAAATTTCTTTCACTACTCCCAAACAAGTACGCAGATACTTGGACGAGCACAACCTTGTTCGAGACTATTTTGACAGTTCATTCGGTTGCAACGATTGTGTCGACTTGGAGTCCATACTCTTTGTCGCTCTTTGTATGCAGCTGGGCGCTGAGATACCGCGTTACATCCTCGCAGCTATCAGCAGAGCTTACAAGAACCATTTGCCATCGAGACAACAACGATCCGAATTAAAGCTAGCTCTCTACCGATACCGGAAAGGCTGCCCATGGAAGAATTTCACACCAGGAGCGGACATCGAGAGGTTTACTTCAAAGTTTGCCTTCTATTTGAGACATCAATCAAAGTGTTGCTGCAAGTTGGTTGAGGAGGAAGATCAATAGTCAATGGTGTACCGGAACCAAACAATTTAGCGAGAGATCAGAGATGAGACACCCTCACGAAGCGACCTGGAGGGGTGCCTGTGAAGCAGCGAGAAGGTTCAAGCAGGAAGTATGCCTGAATGAGATGGAGTTTGACAGGTTGCAGTCCACCCATACGCTCAAGGGCAGTATCTGCACCGAAGACAGCGCTGCAATAGAATTCCTCCTTCAGACTACTTTTCAGATCAATCACGACGGCGATGGCCATTACTAAGAGGCATACTCAGGATCCAATTGCTTTGATGGCAGAACACTGAGAATAAATCCTGAGGCGACATCGCAACAACAACGTCAGTTGCGTCAAGACATAACAACAAGAAATACAGTACAACACCAGTATTCCACTTGGAGTCGAGGCAATAGAGTGTAGAGGAAAGGATCAGACCGCACTGAAGAAAATTTCAACACCCCAAGTAATGGTTTAATAAAGTCGTGAAGACGTTCCTTTCTCTGCTCAATGCAGCATATCAGTTGACGCAGTGAAGTGCAGATCCAGTCTGCTCCCGCTGCAGCCTTCACCATCCTCCGTGGACCGTGTCATAACGGCAAAGCCACACCTGATCTTGACCTTTCCTCTTTTTTTTCTTCTATTGACCATCGTCACCCTACCCTACCAGCTATCACATGCGCCTCTTATATGGCGTACCTTGAGTCAATCCTGACGCCAACGCGCATGACCTACCACGAAGGTTCTCAAGTTTTTTCTCCGTCTTCATCGACGCTGAATCAGGATGGCTGAGATCATTCAGGATCGTCACTGCGAAATGTACACATGTGTATGTGGAACCGGCTTATTCCCACTCGGGACAAGCCTCCGCTTGCTTCGTAATATCGCCAGAAACCTGGCAGGCGATGTACTATGCAGTGCCAACCCGTACGAGGCAGCACGTCAATTTTGGTTGGATGGAACTTCTGACATCACACCGGAAGTCGTTCGCCAATGGCTCGACCAAAACTGTTTCGCGAATTACATCGACCTCTTGATCTCGTACGATTATGCAAGGTCGGACGAAGGCGTCAGAGAGCTCGTTCTCGCGATCGGGCTGGGCATGCAACTGGGCGTCACCATGTCAGAGTGTATGCGCAAGAACGCTTACATTTGGTTCAAAAGCAGCCTCGACGAGTGTCAGCAACCCGAGATGTTCTTCGCTCTCCGCCATTACAGAGACGGTCATCCATGGACGAAGTTCAAACCTGGAGTTGACATTTAAAAATTCATCGACAATTTTGTCTACTACATACGAGACATGTTAGTCTATCATGCGAATGCCAGCCAGAAGAACTTCTAACAGTCGATAGACACATCAACAACCTCGATCCGGAAGGCTACTACGATTGGCACAAGCAGCAGACGAGCATGGTGGAATGTGACTGCGCGGCAGGATGTCTTGCTCAGCAACCCTAGACGAGATTGAAGCCGATGATTCACTGAGCGAGTACACAGTCAAGGCAACCGTCTCGTTGCGTACGACATCAAAAGACCAGACACACGAATGTCTAACACAGAACACCGATCAAGCCAAGCACCTCAGACTCACACAGTACCTGTCCAAGAGGCACTGGTACATAAGCAACACAAGACGCACGGAGGATGATGACAGCGAAAGGGACAGGACGGCAGAGAAGCCCAGGATGCAGAGCTGAGGTAACCGAAATCATGGATGAGACTCAATTAGACAAGCACAACCAGGAAAGATTGCAGTAGGAAACAGCCCGAAGAAAATTTTGATCAAGTCATGAAGACATTCCTTTCTCTATCCAATGCAATGCGGTGCATATGACACGTGTACATAATCCCAATTACGCAAAAGTGAAAAGCCCAAGAGGCAGATGAGATCCCGTCTCACTGCCGCCACAAGATGTGTGTGTTCCTCGCTATGCTTCATTCCCCTTCCGCCTTGCGTTAACAAAAAGAAAAGACGTAAAGAAATCACCTCGTCAATCGACTCAAGCAAAGAACGCAACAACACCCAAAACACCCGCGACGGCGGCACTCAGGCCCAGATCCACCCCGTGCACACTGGCGGCGCCCGTAAAGCTGCCGATAGGGCCCTTGGTCGCGGTGGGGACGGAATTGCTGTTCGGTGGGGCGGGGAAGCCGGTCTGCTGGGCGCCGCTGTCGGTGGGCGTCAGGGCGGCGGGGTTCGCAGGGACGAGGCCAACGACCTGGTCGGCTTGTGGGGTCTGGACGACGGGTTGGCCGGCGACGGTGACGGTGACGGGTTCGGCGGTGGTGGTTTGGAAGACGACCTGGGGCACGGTGACGAGGACGGTAGTGACGCCCTTGTTGCTGTCGAGCGTCTGGGTGAACGTGATGATGGTCTCGGGGCAGGAGCTGGTCTCTGGGGCTTGTGTGATGATGACGGTCTGCACGTCCGTGCTATCCTTAGTGATGGTCTGTGTGAGTGTTTGGGTCGCTGGTGGTGGTTGTGGGACCAGGGTGATGGTGCTGGGCACGCCGGTGCAGTCCATCATCGACACCGAGGACCGCGACATCTTCAAGGAGAAGCTCGACCAGGGCGACACCGCCTTCACCGAGCGGCGCTCG
>JAOSBN010012315.1:0-18244 GCA_027563595.1 Erythroxylum suave | reverse complement strand
CAAATTAAGAGTCAAAAAGTACATTAAAGATAGCAAAAGTGTAGCCAATTTATGTAATAAACTTGGGCTCAATCACAGAGCAAAGAAAAAAATAGTAGACAGTGTTATGATCAACATTGAAGAGGAGTTTGGGAAGCTTTGGTCTTATACTGAAGTTATTAGGTAGACCAACCTAAGAAGTAGTGTTACACTGACAGTGTCTCAACCAATTCCATCATCTCCACCTATATTTGAAAGAATGTACATATGCTTAGAAGCTATTAAACATGGATTTAGGCATGGATGCAGGCATTTTCTTGACCTAGATAGATGTTGACTGAAAACCAAAACTAAGGGTGAACTTCTATGTGTTTTGGGAAGAGATGGAAACAATCAAATGTTCCCTATTGCTTGGGTATGGTTGAAGTTAAGTTGACAGTCACATGGAAGTGGTTCATTAAAAGGCTGAAAGAAGATTTACCTCTCTTGGGCTCCGGAATTGGTTAGGCTATAATGACTGACCAACAAAAGGTACAAGTTTCACGTCAATCTTGTTGTTATTTTCATTGAGAGTGTAACTGTTATGATATATGTAGAGTGCCATCCATCCATATGCCTATTCAAATGATTATGTTTTCCGTTGTAGGGACTTAATAGAGCCATTACCGATTTGTGTCCAGATGCTGAGCACAAGTTTTGTGCTAGACGTGTTTATGTCAGTTGGAATGGAGGAGGACATAAAGGGGAAGAGATGAAGGAGCACTTTTGAAAATGGCGAAATCCTTCATAGTAAGGGAATATGAAGAAAATTTGGATAATCTCAGGCTAAGAACTAAAAGGCAGCAGAAGATATTGAGAGTTATGCACCAGTTCAGCAATGGTGCTGGGCTTTTCAGAAGGAAGATTCCATGATTGAGTTGGTTGACAATAAATTATGTGAAGCCTTCAATAAGACTCCAGTTGATGCAAGAAAAATGTCAGTTGTAGGGTTATTTAAGCATCTTAGAAGAGAATTGATGAAAAGAATTATGAGAAAAGGAAAGAGGTTGCCAACTGGAAGGGTAATTTAGGGCCAAGAATATGGCAAGCAATTAAGAAGAGTGTCATGATTGCTTAACATTATTCAGTGCATCATAATGGAGAAAGATGGTATGAGATTGATTATGGACAAAATAGATATGTGGTGAGGCTTCATAATAAAATATGTTCATGTGGGAGATATACCCTCATTGGCATTCCTTGTGCACATGCCAAATGTGCTATTAGAGACAGTAGGGTTAATATTGAAGAGTACACTTCTAGTTGGTTATGGAAGACTAAATATGTGAAAACATATGGGAAGGCATTTCAATCGATGCCTGGTATAAAGGACTAACCTATTAGCAATGAAGAAAATATTAGGCCACCATAATTCAAATAAGGGCCTAGTAGGCCCAAAACAGTTAGGAAAAAGGGCACTGATGAGCCTTAAAAGAATGCAAAAGTATATTAAAAAAAAAAGCAAATTGTTAACTATGTGTTTGGGAGGGGTATAATCATTACATGTAGTCACTTTCATACAGAAGGATACAACAAAAGAAGTTGTCTTTGGAAGGGTCAAAAGGTAATTTCTAAGTTGTTTTGTCTTTTATGGTACAGCTAAAATTCTTTTTTTTTCCATAGTAGTGGTAACCTTCAGGGTTTTTTTATTCTATTATCACTGCTAAGAATGGCAGGTTCTAGCCTAGTTTCAAATTTTGAGCCCAGACCAGTCAACTGATTTCTGTATAGAGCAACACATAATGAACTCACTGTCAAACCCCAAAAACATATCCATAGTTGAAACCAACACTAACAACCCAAATAAGTGCCTCTAAATCTATCTAACACTGAAAGGGGAAAGAAAGGTAAAACAAGAGCAAGAGCATCTGCTTCTGCCTCTGCCTATGCCTCTGCTACTGTGTCTGTATCTACTAGTGCCACAACTGCTTTAGGTATTGCCGACACCTCAAGTACTGCTCAAGTAAGTGGGAATGCAAATGCAATATCCTCTGTTGTTCTCCCAACACCTGGAATTGCCTCACAGACAACAGAAAATATATGAACTTCTTTAAAGGCCACTGCCAAGAACCAACCAAAGGGATAAGAGTGTAACACCCCATTCCTAACTAACATATGCACGTGTGTCCATCAGATACACTTGTACATGCCTGTTCTGAAATGACATGTTAACTATCTCACCTTCACTGTACATAACATGGCATCATACACTAAACCATCAATCACAGATTTTAAAAACCCAAAATGTTATCACATTATATCAAACCATGATTTACAGTGTTTTATATAGTACAATATATATCATCCATGTTTATACAACATTGTCCTATAAACATGAACAACTCAGTACACACCACACACTATAAACTCAAAAAAAACAACTAAGTCCTCAATCCCAACTGACCGACCTTTGAACCATATCTGACCATAACAACTGCACAAAATATGCTTCTACAAAGTCTTAAAAGCTAGGTCGTCTCACTCTCAAACCTGAAAAGCAACGGTGCAATTTTAATGAGTTTTGCGAACTCAGTAGAGTAACCAACCTCGATGGTTTACTCATGTCATAAAACAAGATCAATTATAATAGGTAATCATACAGTTCAAAGCCACTTGACAAGTATCAAAATATTATCACAGACAAATCATTTTTCAGTCAAATAGTTCAATCATATAACGACATTCACACAACTTTGCAAATCATTCAATGAAATCAATTTATATGTCGATGCAATATGTATGAGAGTCATATTCATTTTTATATTGTTGTGACTGTGTGCTTTTACAGTATCTCGAATTATCGGGCTCAGTCAGTCAATCTGTGACTCATTGATCATAGTGAGCTATAGGCTTGAACCACATATGCTGGAGCTTAAAGCTCTTATCAGTAATAGTATCGGTAGCAACACTAGTCACAACTCCTTAATATTACATGCATTGGGACGAAGTGCTTGTCACAGTTTAGTCATCAAATTCAATCACTTTCATTAGCATGTAATATAATAGTACATCAGTCACAGTATCAGTTACAGTAACAGTCACAGTAGCAGTGGTCATCGGACTAGGTCTGACATTCAACTTTTCAGTTGAGAATCAGAAATTCATTTAGGCAGATACATTCACATTCAATTAGCACTTCCAATATCATTTTCATGCATCAAAATGCCTTAGACAAATATTGTCCGGAATTCAGTACACAATCAACACAATCAATCATATTATGAAGCATATAGTTCTGCATATTCACATACAAACAGCCCTTCAATATCTTAATCCAATATCATAGTCATCGGACCTTTATTGTCCGAAATCAACAATCAAGCCTCATTCATTCAATCATTTCAAAACAAAATTTAAACAAACAAGTAATAAAGTGAGACCATCTAGGTTACTCTTAGTATGCTCCAAACAGCTATTGTCTTGAAGTACCGACAATGTCAGTATGCTGTCGTTCAGTGCATTCCTCTAAACAAACAATACATTCACACATATCAAAATATTGCACAATTATGTATTCATTTATGCACATTCATGTATACTGAATATGTACAATGCATGTTCATGACAATTGCGGGGTACTTTATTGGGATCCTTATCAAAAATTCATTCAGATATCAAAGCCCTCATAATACCATGTATATTTATAATTGGGCCAAAACAAAACAATGTCATAACAATTTCATAATTTCATTGACCACTTCAGATTTTTCTTCTAATAAACATACAGGTTAGTTTTACGTGCTAAATATGATAAAGTAAATGGCAAAATTAGGCAACACTTTCTCTTGGAAAATTGTTCAAAAATGTCTTAAGTTTCTAATAACACCAAGATCACCTAATTTGATTCATTATACTATAAGTTATGCTCAAAATATCACAGATTGTGCACATTTGAAATTTTGGCTAATGCATGGTTATGCATTCAAGTTATACAACCTATAACTCTCAATTACCATATCCAAAAATTACAAACTTTATACCAATTTAAAGATAAGAGGATAAGCTATAACTTTGGTGAAGAAACCTTAGCCTAATTCTGTTTACATCAATACAGTTTATTCAATAACCATAGGATATGATTTATGTCCCTGGTAATTCCACAGCCTAAGCTAAGATGCAGTTCCATACCGAATTTGGAAGTCCTAAAGACATAATCAAAATTATACTTCTACAAGAAATGAGTATACTTATATCTCTAGTCTACTTTGAACTAAGAATCAACTTATTTGGAAATCTACAGATGAAGTTATAATCTAAATTTTTATGGAGAGAAAGAAAAATGTCTTAGGAATCCATTTATCTAAATTTAAAGTCATTTGGAGTTCGGATGAGAAAGCTATGGTCAAAAGACTGAGAGCTGTTCAAGAAATACTCTAATTCCTAATTTATGCATACAACCACCACCTTTTCTCTCTCTAAAACTCAAACCTTCCTCTTCACCAAACTGCTTTTTTTTCTTCTTCTGTTTGTGCCATTTTTGACCTACAATCAGCCATTTTCAGACAATAGTTCCTTCTAATAAAATGTTCCTCTATATCTTAAGTTTCTAACACCATCAAATGCACTCATTTGATCTAGTATTGTGCAAGTTATGATCAAAATACTTTATACTGCTCCTTATATCTCCACAGATTTCTACTCTCAACTTCTAGCTCACTTTTAGAGCTCTTATGGGTAGAATTTAAATTTAATTTCTTCTTAACATTTGTAGCCAAATGTCTCTAGTTCAATTTAAATCAAGAATCATGTCATTTATAAATATTCATATCAAAATATAGTGAAAATACCGAATCATGTTCAGTAAAAACATTCCAGTTATCAAATTCCAGCACACCTCAACATTTTCATCTTAACACCCCCTTTTAGGATAAATTTGCAGGATCATTATGACAATGAAAATGTTGTATTTCAGTAAAAATTTCTTCTATAAAATTGTGCCACTGTGTTTCCAGTTTCTAATAACACCAAAATTGTACAATTTGGTTCAGTATGTTGAAAATTATCCCCAAAATACTCATACTATTCACAAACAGTGACAGAATCCAGAAACGCATCTTCAAGCCAACTTTTGACACATTTTGAGACAGAAATAAAATTCGACTCCTTCATTAAAGTTGTATACATAAGTTTCTAGTTTAATCTGAATTTAAAATCATCCAATTTGGATACCTAAGGGGCAAGATATGGCTAAAATACTGATACCTGTCCAGTAGAACTCTTCCTAACCATTTTCTAGCATGTATCTAACCTCAATTCCTTCCTAATTCAGTACACAATTGATCCATTTCAAGCATCAAACAACACATGTTATAATAGGATACCAAGTTTATAATTCCCTTACCTCACTAAACGTCAAGTCCAACTCCAAAGAACCAACTATTACAGCCCCTTCCAAGCAACTAAGACACTTCCAACATCAAGGTTGAATATCTTTACACCAAGAAGACAATAGTATAAAAGATAACAGAATTTGACTTCTTTGATGCAGCATCTTGCAAGATGTCAAGTGATAATGATCCAAACTAAAACAAAACCTAGGAGTTTATGGGAGTAAGGAAGATTTTCGAAGTAGAGAGAAAGGAAGCTGCCGAAACTCCAAAGGTGAAGATGACTCCTCACTTACCTAACTCTTTGAATGCAAGGTTTCTTGGTTTACAATGGCCACGTGTCACAGTGTGCCACTTGTTCTTCACTAAAGCAACCTACATGTCTTCATATATGGCAGCTAAATGTCACTTACTAACTGCTCCAATTGTCACACATTTACTAGTCCATTTGTCACATAAATAATTGATCCATTTGTTAGTTAATAACTATTCCATTTGTCACACATTTAACTATGCCAATTGTCACTCAATTTGAGAATTAGTCATCCTAATTTTCCATGTCTCAATTAGTTTTGCCATTAGGC
This sequence comes from Erythroxylum suave, assembly GCA_027563595.1. Classification (NCBI taxonomy): domain Eukaryota; kingdom Viridiplantae; phylum Streptophyta; class Magnoliopsida; order Malpighiales; family Erythroxylaceae; genus Erythroxylum; species Erythroxylum suave. Next base: position 12,315 of record JAOSBN010012315.1, on the reverse strand, counting down.
ATCTTTTTTTCCTAGTCCAAAAACATCTCAAATTTTCAGACATTTCTACAATATCCAAAATGTCACCAAAAATGCTAAATTAATTCTAATACACTCTAATTTAGTTTTCAAGACAAATAAATCACAATTCACATTTTTAATCCCATTTAAAATCACTTATACCCAAAAAATGTCAATGAATGCATGTACAAATAATTATAATGTGCAAGACCAATAATGTCATGTATGTGTATGCCACATTATGCATAAGCATGAGTTATGCTTCCTTATTTCTCATTAATCTCTAATAATCACCATTTTAACCCTAATTGAAGTGATAGAATGTTACACAGTTCGTATGCAGTAATTTGATAGACAAGTGTGAACAGGACATAGAGCAAGACCAACTCTAACACAGCAGGACAACAAATGCTCTATCTGAATTACAGATGTCATAGGATCTGATAGTAATTCAGCTAGTAGTATGAGGCATGGAATTGGGACAGGTTTGGTCAATGAGGTGGGGGAGACCAGTCAGGCTTTGGGTGTAGTTGGGAAAAAAAGTATGGGAAGGAAGAAAGCTAAGAAAAAAAAACACAAGGGGGTGATGTCCCCGGAGTTCCTTTTTTAATTTTATGGCGATCTTTGCTTGGAACACTAGGGGCCTTAACAGTCCCCATAAAAGGAGGATGGTGCAGCAAGTAGTAGCGGAGTCCCATCCGATATTGGTAGGTCTTCTAGAAACTAAGTTAAAAGCCAATAGTAAAGAGATAGAATTTTTGGGAAATCAATGGAGTTATCTCTCTAACCACACCCTCCACTACAATGGCTGGATTCTTTGTTTGGTTTAATTCGGATAAAACAGCAATGTAAGTCATAAAGATGGGAGACCAATATATGCATTTGCATTGTGAGCTACGTGGGAGATTTAAGTTTGTTTTTACTTTGGTTTATGCTTCTAATTTCGGTTTCCAACGCACTTTGTTATGGGAGGAGCTATTTGGTATTCATGCTGGGATGCAAGGGTTGTGGATTGTGCTTGGGGATTTCAATTGTTGTCTCAATTCTGTGGAAGTGGAGGGTGGGGTGCGGTTCCATGGAGGGATAGAGGCGGAACTACACGAATTATTATGTTGCACTGATCTAGTGGATCTAAGAGGTTTAGGCATATGGTATACTTAGGAAAACAAACAAAAAGGGAAGATGTTTATTCGGAAGAAACTCGATAGGGTAATGGTCAACCACAGTTGGCTCAGTACTTTCCCTTGTGCCTCAGCTGTATTTGGGGAACCTGGCTTGTCCAACCATTCCCCTATTATTATCCAGCAGATGAATGATGAGTGTAGTATCAGGGCATCATTCAGGATTTTTAATGGACTACTTCGTGTAAAAGGATTTATGGAGGTTTTATCGCATGTTTGGAGGTGGGAGATACATGGTTTTAAGTCCTATCAGTTAATGCAGAAATTGAGGGCCGCTAAAAGAGTGATTAAGGAGTTTAGTAAGCAAAGGCTTTGGAATATTCAGGAATTGTGTTGTAAATTGGGAGAGATACAGAAGGCTTGCTATAGGGACCCTCTTAATGAACAATTATGAGTGATGGAGGTTGAGCAGATAAAACAATATCAGGTAGCTTTGAACTTGCAAGATTGGATCATGAAGAAGAAGGCTAGGCAAAATTGGGTCAAGGAGGGTGACATTAACTCAAAATTTTTTCATGCCTCTATTCTTGCTAGAAGAAACACTAATACTATTTCATATTTAAAAGATGACAAAGGAAATCAGATCAGTGGTCAGATGCATATTACTGAGCATATTAGGAATTATTTTATTACTCTTATGGGGACAACCTTAGCTACGCGGAATGGTTTTGGTGTTCGTGATGTGTTGGATTATTCTCAGAGCCAAGAAAAGGTGGTGATGTTAGAGTCTCCTTTTTCTATTCAACAAGTGAAGACGGCCTTGTTTCGATTAAATAGTTCCAAAGCTCCCGGCCCTGATGGTTATTCAGTTGGTTTCTTTCAAGAAACTTGGGATATCACAAGTCACCTATTAACGAAAGCAGTGCTAGAACTTTTTTCCTCTGGTAAGTTTCTGAAGTAGATTAATTACACTTACCTCTATTTGATACCTAAGAAGGAGCATCAAGAATTGGTTACAGATTATCATCCAATTTCATGTTGCAACACTGTGTATAAGATAATCGCTTCTTTATTAGTGGATGGTTGAGGAGTGTTTTGGTAGATGTCGTGGGCAATGGACAGGGAGCTTTTCTTCCTTTGAGGAGTATTGGGGATAACATTTTATTGTTGCAAGACTTATTGGGTGATTATTCTTCAGGTAAGAGGATTAACAGTTGTGCTCTAAAGATCGATCTTTATAAAGCTTATGACACGATTGGTTGGGGATATCTGAAGAATTGTTTGGAAGGTATTGGTTTGCCCTCAAGGTTTTGTCATTGGATATTTCAATGCATCCAAACTCCCACTATGAGTGTGTTAATTAATGGTGTGCCTACGAAACCTTTTCCCATTCGGCGTGGTATTCGACAGGGGCACCGCTTATCCCCCTTCTTATATTAAGGGGCATAGTTTTTGGACATTGCAATTGAGGCATGACCACTCTTGGTTTTTTAAAAGTTTGCTAGCGATCTGAGACATGATATATCCTCTAATTAAGACTAAGGTCGGGAATGGAGAGCGGACATTTTTTTGGTATGATAACTAGCATACACTTAGCCCATTATGGTTGTGGTTGGATCTGGTAGCTCTTTGGAATCGAATTCCTAAAGAGGCTATTGTGTCTTGGATAATTCGGGAGGGAGCACGTCTGTGTACATATAGGTTTGGCCAAGCTAATGCAAACTATATGAGTGGAGTGTCCATTCACAATCAACCGGATAAGTAGGTTTGGGTGGTCAACACCAAAGGTGAATTTTTGACCAAATCAGCCATAGACTTCAGAGAGCCTCAGGGGCAGTCCCATGGATTGATGTGGTATGGACACAGGTATATAGTCCTAAATCTGCTATTTTTTATGGCTAGATATTAAAAACAAATTGAGAACCAAGGACCATTGGTTTGGTAGCTATGACCCCAACTATGTTTTGTGTAAGCAAGAGCATGAGAGTAGAAATCATTTGTTCTTTCAATGCTCATATACCAAAGTAGTATGGAGCCATCTTTTGCATATGATCGGGGTTCCGTTTGTGTCTTTTGCTTGGAATGAGGTGTTGAATGGTGTAATGAGGTACATTAGACCTAGGATGAGAGATGGGCTACTCATCAGAACGTCGTTTCAGATGGTAGTGTATGACATTTGGAGGGAAAGGAATCATTGTATCTATAAAGTTGAAGAACAAACTGTGTATGAGCTTGCTTTTACCATTGTAAATTTCATTAGGGAGACTATCATCGCTAAAGGGGTTACAAGAAGCCGTTCGGTAGGAACTTCTAGTGCACTAGTTAATGTAGAGGAAGGTTAATGATGTAACTGGTTGTCTATGGTTTTTTGGTGGGTTATGGTTGTAGTTATTGCTCTTTTTTCCTTGTAAAAGTACATATACTTACCGTTTTAGTTATATATTAACTTTAATTTTTTAGAAAAAGATATTTTGTATTTCTTCATTTCTAATCCATTCACGGACGATCCTGGGTGTGTATTAAAGCCTGCTCTACACGTTACAAGTACAACTTATAAATATATCACACATTTTTCATGATCAATGTGTAACCTATAGTTTTGATCACAAACATCACAAATACCTACTACATCACTATAACTATTATTCCCTATCATCACCCCGCCAAAATTTCCTGATTTGTATATAGTAAAGACATCTCTCTTAGGTGTAGCATGGTAGGAAGCTACTAAATCAGTAACCCACTCAAATAGGAATCGCTGACATGACTTTCATCATCATTAAAGGAAAGTACAACCAGCTCTTCATTTCATTAGATACAATTGATAAAGAGACTCAAAAATAGCTCTTGGCCAAGTCAACACCAAGTGTAATCTTCTCAATAGTAAGCATAATCTTCTCTGACCTGTTTGCAGTGTAGCTTTAGATATCTTATCTTTGTTTTAGATATAGTGTAAAATCTAAGTTGTATTCAACCTCTATCTTGTAACAAACTTTTACTATATAAATACTATAGAAGAACCTGTTCAGGGTGTGCAGGAAGAGAATATTTTATGCCCTCCTTATGTCTTTCTTTATGGTATCAGAGTAAACAAAAGCTTAGTTATTAATCAACAACTCTGTCATCACGAATCCCTCATCCTAAAAACTTACCTTGGCACGAGTAAATCTTCACCATCTAATTAATAAGTGCTCTATTAAGCTTCAACCAAATACCTACCTCATATGGAAAAACCAAATACTCAATTACTTTGGCACAACGAAGAGATGTTATTGAAAACTCTCCACTTGGAAATATTACCATCGATGGTAATGAAACTACAAATCCTAAATATGAAGAATGGTGTAACATTGACGTCACCCTTAAGTACTGGATTATGGGGACTCTAAAAGAAGAGTGCATGTTTCTGAAAGTTGGATGTAAAACTGCTCAGGATATATGGGTTGTACTTGAAGAGAATTTTTTGAGTGTTACAAAGGATAAGGAATTCCAGTTTAAGGACAAGCTTCAAAATCTGAAAATGGGGACTTGATCCGTTTAAGAGTACCTCAAAGAATTCAAGAAATTATGTGATAGCCTTTGCGGCTGTACACAAAACTGTTGCTGAAGATGACAAAGTCTTCATGTTCTCAAAAGGCCTTGGCTCAAAACACTCCATAGTTAGAACTTTAATGCTTAGTAAGCGACTTTATCCTAATTTTGCTTAATTTGTCAATGCTATTGAAGGATATGACAATCGAGAAGTGGATGATCACGAGACCTCCAAGGTAGTTGATCATAACATTGCCTTTATTGCTCAACGAGGTAACGACGAGAGACGTATTAAGGGCAGGAACAACTTCACCTCACAAGGTCGAGGATTTAAGCAAGGTTGGAAAAATCAACCGGTTCATCGTCAGAACCAAATTAGCTCAAATACTGCAGCCAACCAAACTTTAGGGAAAGGACAAACGGGTGTACATATAGCTCAATAAAGGAACCATGTCAAATTTGTGGAAGCTATAACCATAAAGCTCTTGAATGTTTTTACAAGTTTGATTATTCCTATCAAGCCCAACCAGATCTTAAACGTGCACTAGTGATATGTATCCTTAGAACCACATAGCTTGAAGTGGCTGTGCACTGGAATGTCGATAACAAAGAAGGGATCGGAGAAAGGATGAGAAGGAGATTTCAGATTTTTTTGGATATCAGGAAGAAGTTGGTAATTTCATTATTCCCATCATGAAGATTACATCCTGATTAAATAAGTATAAATAATAACTACAAAATCCCTAACATAATTCGATAAGGAAAGGAAGTTAAGGTTTAGGCATAATAAAATCGTTGAAACGTGAGGATTTTTGGGGAGCTCTTTGACTCTTGCGTAAGTCTCGCAGAACAACAGTATCTACGTGATCTTCATCTGTATCTGTAACATTCCCCACCGGATGAGGAACCAGCTTGTCCTCAAGATGGAGTGATGGATAATGACGCTTTAACTACTCAACTAGTTCCCAAGAGGCGTCATCTAATGTTCCATTGGAACAAATGACCAGCCATTGATCAATCGAAGTGCCATTGTGTATTATTGTGCGACTTTGAACAGCTGAAACGGCAATGGATGAAGGGTGTCCATGCCAGAATTCAGTCGGCAATGTGAGAGGAGTTCTCCCGGAAGAGGCAAAAAATGGTTTAAGCAGGGACATGTGAAAAACATTGTGAATTCGAGTGGAGTCCGAGAACTTGAGGCGGTACGCAACTGGTCCAATTCGTTCTAAAACTTCAAACGGCCCGTAGTACCATCTTGCCAATTTGTGTGAAGATGGTTTAGATACTGAGAATTGGCGGTATAGCTGTAGTTTAAGTAAAACCAAATCCCCAACTTGGAACTCCAATTCTCTGCGATGGCGATCAGCAGTCATGCGCATCCGTTGTTAAGCAGCAGCCATGTTAAGTTTCAGTTGGGCCAATAGAGTATCTCGCTCCTGTAAAATTTCATCGACAGCAGGGAGTCGACTGGCGCCAGCAGTGTATGGCACAATAGTGGGAGGCAAACGTCCATAAATAGCTTGGAAAGGAGTCATTTTAATGGACTCATTGAAGGAGGTGTTTTGAGCATATTATGCCCAGGCCAAGAGAATACTCCATCGCTTTGGTTAGTCCGCAACGAACGCTCGAAGGTACTGTTCTAGCATCCGATTAACAACTTCCATTTTCCCGTCAGATTGTGGGTGATAGGCGGTGGAGTGAGATAATGTTGTGCCGCTGAGTTTGAAGAGTTCTTCCCAAAATTTGCTAAGGAATATTGTATCTCTGTCAGATACCACATTTACTGGAATGCCATGTAATTTAACGACCACATCTACGAACAAGGATGCCACTCGATGTGCATCAAAGGCAGGTGGAAGTGCTCCGAAGTGGGGATATTTTGACAGTCTATCAACGACGACCATCACTGCTCCATAGCCGCGGGAAAGGGGTAAACCAACCACAAAATCCATGGAAACGTTTTCCTAAATTTGGGACGGAATTGATAGTGGCTGCAGTAGTCCTGGGGGTGGCTGTGTGGAGTATTTAGTTGTTTGGCAAACAAAACATGCTTCTACGAAGCGTTTGACATCAGCCCGCTTGTTTGTCCAATAAAATGAAGTGGCCAATCGCTGAAATGTCCGGAAGGCTCCTGGGTGTCCACCTTGCAGTGTAGAGTGGCATTCGGTGATTAAAGTATTCTTCAAAGTGGAATTTGCCCCAATGCTTAACCTGTGGTTGTAGTAAAGTAGACCCGCATGAACAGCAAATGGTGGCTGAAGAGTATTGTTGTCGTGAGCTGCATATAAAGCCATCAAATCTGGTAGTGTTTTATTCTCCAGCAACAATGTGTCGAGAAAGGCTGGTGTCGGTTGGGAGAGCAAGGATAGAAGCTGTGGAGTAGTATCAATATCGTCTCTACGTGACAACGCGTTGGCCACCTTGTTTGACGCCCCACTTTTATATTCAATTTTGAACTTGAATCCCAAAAGTTTCCGGATGTAAAAATGTTGATCTGGTGTTTGTACAACTTGACGTAGAAGTTCTCGCAAACTTCTTTGGTCGGTACGAACGATGAACTCTCTGCCAAGTAAGTATTGTCGCCATTTGTGGACGGCCTCCACAATTGCATATAATTCTTTGTGGTATGTGGACGCAAGCAACCTTTGAGGACCCAATTTTTTACTGAAGAATGCCAATGGATGACCATCCTGAAGAAGGAAGGCACCAATGTCGAACCCGGAAGCATCGGATTCCATAATAAAACACTTAGTGAAATCTGGTAATTGCAATACTGGTGGTGAGGACATGGCTGTTTCAAGAGCCGTGAATGCTACCTTGGCGTCGGTCGACCACAAAAAGGCATCCTTCTTTAATAAATCCATTAGCGGACTGGCAATGTGAGTATAGTGCCGAATAAAACGGCGGTAATATCCGGTCAATCCGAGAAAACCCCGTAATTGTTTGAGTGATTTCGGTGTTAGCAAAGACATCGTGGATGCAATTTTGGCAGGATCGGCTCGAATCTGGCCCTGCTCAACTATATGTCCCAAATACTCTATGGATGTTCGAGAAAAGGAACATTTAGAAAGCTTTATAAAAAAGAAATTGTCGCGAATCAACTTCAAGGCAATAGATAAGTGAGAGATATGCATTTCCAAGGTGTCGCTATATATCAATATATCATCAAAGAATACGATGACAAATTTACGTAAGTATGGAGCAAATAACCTGTTCATACATGCTTGAAAGGTTGAGGGGGCGTTAGTGAGTCCAAATGGGATGATAAGAAATTCATAGTGCCCTTCATGCATTCGAAACGCTATTTTGAATATATCATCCTCCTTCATCCGGATTTGATGATACCCGGACCGTAAATCCAATTTTGAGAAAAAACGGGCCATCCTAAGTTCATCAAATAATTCATCATTGGTTGGAATTGGAAAATGGTTTGGAATGGTGGCATTATTTAGTGCTCTGTAGTCTACGCAAAATCGGAATGTACCATCCTTTTTCTTCACCAATAGTACGGGAGACGAATATGGGCTTCGGCTTGGTTGGATAATCCCCTGAGTGAGCATTTCTTGAACCATTTTCTCAATCTCCGTTTTTTGAAAGTGTGGGTAGCGATAGGGCCGAACGTTAATTGGTGCAGTACCCGGGAGCAAATGGATTTGGTGATCAAACCATCTTTTTGGTGGTAACCCAGAAGGTTGGGCAAAGACCCCTGCAAATTGTAATAAAACCTGTCTAACCTCCGCTGGTACGTCGGTGGGCAAGTCAAGTGTGGTTGAGGAATTGTGGCCTTGATCCGGTTGTAGCATCGTAATTTCATAGCAACTCTCAATTTCCTAAGACATGTGTATAGCGTATAGCATATTGTATGAAATGCGATGAGCAGAGGGGGTATCACCTTTAAGCAAAATGTGTTGCCTTTCCCAATTAAACGCCATAGTGAGCTTGGCGTAGTCGTGCGATACAGTTCCTAATTTCTCCAGCCACTGCACTCCCAGCACAACCTCTAGACTATGGATTTCTAACACAAAGAGATCAATATTAAAAGAAAAATCCTGTAGAAAGAGGGTCACTCCTGGGCAATGATAAGTACAAGAAAGTGCCTCACCATTGCTGACATAAACACGGAAAGGCTTAATAGGAGCAATGGATAACTGTAATTTCTCAACAACTGCTGGCTGAATAAAGCAGTGAGTCCTCCCGCCGTCAATGAGCACGTGCACTTTCTATCCATTGATATTCCCTTAGAGTCGAAGAGAGAATGGATTGGTAGTACGGGATAAACTTTGCAAACTGGACACATCCCCCGTTACAGCTGTGTCGTCATCCACTACGATCTCCTCATCAACATTGTCATCATTGTCACAAACCAAGCAAAGAAAACAATGGGGACAGCGGTGATTTTTTGACCAACGTTCATCGCAGTTGTAGCAAAGGCTTTTTGCTATGCGTTCAGCCTTTTCAGCTTGACTCAATCGCTTAATAGGTATATGAGATGGTGGTACCTTAGACACTATCGAATTAGGTGGGAGCGTAGGAGCGGCAGTGAGAAGAGGCGGTTCATTACGCAGGCCAGAATTTGAATGCTAGGGGCGACGAATAATCGGAGGGGTTGTAGTGTCAGCCCGAATTGCTTCCATTTCACATGCCAAGGCAAAAGCCTGGGGTAATGTCCCTGGGTTACGAATGTTCAACTCCCGATCCAGAAGGAATTTCAGTCCAGCAATGAACATCGCAATCAAATTGTCCTCACGAACTTCGACAACCTTGGATAATTGTTGTTCAAAAGCCGCCTAATAAGTCATTACGGATGACTGTTGTCGCATCTTCGATAACGTGCCCACAGGGTTATCATAGAACGTAGGATCAAAGTGAATCTGGACATCCGCCAAAAAGGTTGTCCATGTAGTCAACAAATTGTTTCTCTTTTGGTAACGAAACCAATTTGCTGCAACACCTTCCATGTAAACACCACTAAACGTAATTTCTGCTCATCAGGGGTGTTAAAGAGATTAAAATATTCCTGAATCCGAAAGCACCATCCGTTCGAATCTGAGCCATTAAACTTAGGAAGATCGATGCGTATTTTTAGTGGGTGGAGAAGGTGATGGTCTGAGTCATTTGGTGGTTGCCGTGTGGGGGGACGACCAAGGATACCCCCAGAGAGGGACAAAATCTGCATGGAAAGGGTGTCAAATTTAGCATCTAATCGAGCAATGTACGCCTCAATGTTGGTGACCCGCTGAGAAACAGCTTGCATGTTTTCAGGATCACTTTTGTCCCCCATGGTATCACGAGTGGCTGATTTCTCCATAAAGAAGACAAAGCGAGTAGGAAGAGGTCGGACTGAAAGCACCAATGATACGTATCCTTAGCACCACACAGCTTGAAGTGGCTGTACATTGGAATTCCGATAGCAAAGAAGGGATCAGAGACAGGATGAGAAGGAGATTTCAGATTTTTTTGGATATTAGGAAGAAGTTGGTAATTTCATTATTCCCATCATGAAGATTACATCCTGATTAAATAAGTCTAAATAATAATTGCAAAATCCCTAACATAATTCAATAAGGAAAGGAAGTTAAGGTTTAGGCATAATAAAATCGTTGAAACGTGAGGATTTTTGGGGAGCTCTTTGACTCCTGCGTAAATCTCGCAGAACAACAGTATCTACGTGATCTTCATCTATATCTGTAACAACTAGTTGCTGTTAATCTAAATGGGATAGATGATATGCAATAGTTCTTTGTTGACATTGGAGAAACGACCCATATGACAAACGCTACAAGTAATTTAGATAAATTTTCACAGTATAAGGGATCTAACAAGACTATTAATGCTAATGGTAGCCACTTGGATATAACTTATATGGGTGATATGGCAATGAGAACAGATAATGGCAAATTAAAGTTACAAAATGTGTTAGTTGTGCGAGAACAAAATTTACTTTCAGTTAGTCAGTTGCCAAAAGACAACCCTTGCATTGTGGAATTTAATGAATCAGATTTTGTTGTTAAAGACAAGGACACCAACAGAATAATGGCCAAGGGGAGTAAGTGGGGGGACCTTTATACTCTAGGGCAAGAAATCAACATTCCTAACATTCACTTCAATGAGGTCCGAAAGAACACCTGAAGAAATATGGCATGCTCGTGACACTACTATTTTTCAATGAAATGATTTTCATTCTTCTCATCGGAAGCGTGAAGTAATTCATAAAATTTAGATATAGAAATATTATTCACTCAATAATAATATATTATCAAACAACTGTTTCTCATTGCTTACCTATACCCTCCTTCCTATACTCATTAACTATGCTTCATCTGAAAATACAAAACCTTTGCATTTCCTAAGAATTTCGTAAAGATGAGCTTCACACTCATCGCTTAATCACACACGGGAACTACAAGAAAACAACACAATTTACGACATTTAAAAACCATCACAAAATGTCAAAAAACGTCATAGAATATAATTTACGATGTTTTAAAAAACATCACAAAAAACGTCGCAGAATGTGATATAAGCAAAAAGTTTCTGCAACGTTTCTCATAAAACGTTACAAAAAATACAAACATTCTGTGACGTTTTAAAAAACATCACTAAAAAATTGGTCTTTTCGCGACATTTTAGAAACGTCACGACATTCTATGACGTTTATACAAAAAGATAGTTTTATTATTTTAATTATTATTTTTATTTTTCAAAAAATATTTTAATTTAATAATTTTTAATTTTAAATATTATTTTTTAAAATACAAATTTATTTAAATCTTATATTATCAAATACCATTATGTTAGAAGTGTAGAGGAAGATCCTAATGCTTGTGTCATTTTTTAATTTCTCTGAAGATCATGAATTACATATTATATATTGTTATGCTTGTCCTAAAAGTATAATAATTTTGTCAGTGCTGATTTCTAGTTATTAACGAATTTTTACACAATCGGAATCCTTCAAGGTATGGAATTTCTGTCACAATCTACTGTTCCATTTATGAATGCTCTTGACATCATCTGTAGAGTTTAGAGAGTAACTAAAGCAGATAGTTCAACCTTAATACAACAACCTTAATCGATTGTTATAGGCCAAAGAATTTGACAGTTTATTCATCACATTTAAAATTTTGATGAAGACAATTACATAAAGAACACTCCCTCGAAATGCTCAGCACACCTGAATACCCAAAAGAGAAACACTACAAGAAAATCGCAGTTTAGCGATGGAAAATACCGACGGAATAACCAAATATTCCGTCGGTAATTAGGTTACCGACGGAATATGCCGACAGTGCGAAAACGTCAGTGATACAGCCGTAGGTAAATTTACCGACGAAAATTTTCGGAGCGTCGCTAACTTTAGCGATGGAAAAATGATTTCCGTCGGTAAGGTTTACCGACCAGCAAAACAAATTTCGTCTGTAAATTAGCGACCGAGTAAATGTTCCATCTCCAACATTACCGACGGAAATAAACGTACCGTCGGTAAAGAGTATTCATTTTTACCGACGGATAGAAATTTTCCGTCGGTATATACGATAACAACATACCGACGGAAATTCATTTATCCGTCGGTAATGGTGATTATTAATTTTTTTAAAATTTATATTTTTCATTATATTTAATAATAAAACATTACATTTAATTTGTTAATGATTGTAACATA
>JAOSBN010012304.1:0-18244 GCA_027563595.1 Erythroxylum suave | reverse complement strand
TATGTCTTATCATTGAAATTCCCATGTTGATGTAGTTTATTTTAATTTTTACAAGGAAAAGAAAGAAAGAAAAAATAGAAAAAATGAGAAAAAAAAGAAAAAGAAAAAAAAGGTTTACAATTAATGTATCAAGGAGGAATTGCATATGTGTTGAAAAGTTGTTTATGGTTTATGCATCTTCCTTGAGTTGTAATGGATGTGTTATTTGAGCATGTTGAATATGAGGTTGAGGTTAGCTTCGAAGGTTCACTCTTGGGATTTCATTGGTATAAATTGTATGAGTGATTCCTTCGGATTGGTATATGCTTCATGTGGTTGGGATGTGAGAGCTGAATGGGGTTATGAAATATAATGGTTGCATTTGTCATAGTTGACGGTACCCAGTTTTTAATGAATGTTGCTTTGTTTCACTAGCTTTGATGACTTTCATGCTACTTAACCTAAATATATCTCACCTTACCTTTGCCCACATTACAACCTTGAAAAGTCCTTTGATTCATGATTTTGGCATGTGAACATTAGTGGTGGAGAAATGAAATGATATGCAAAGTTGTGGATTGTCATGGTCATGAATGGTGTTGAGTGTACCCATGAATATATTTTAGTTAAACACATTTTCCGAGTCTACCATTAGATTGCTCAGTTTTTGAAGATATTGAATGTTAATAGATCATGAGTAAAAGCTTTGAATGTTGAGTTTTTGCTTAGGTTTTTGAAAGTCATTCACTTTTACTTATGGTTATCTATTCTTAAGAAATGTGGAAAATGAGTTAAAGCTTTGGTTTGTGATTTTGATTTTGAAGATTTGCCCAAGGATGTTCAAAAACCAAGTGTGGGGGTATTTGATAGGATTGAATAATCTTATATTTTTCTTATGTATTTACATGTGATTTCAATCTTATTTTAAGATAAAATGTTCAATTTGTGTCGACTGTTAGGTTGGATATATTGATATTTTTTTAGACTAAAAAGACAAAATTTTTTAAAATAAATTGAAAAGCAATTGCGCATGTGTTTTAAAATGCTGGAGGTATATAATGCACGAGGAGAGGATTTTAAAGGGGGATCGATTTTTATTTGTCTTTTCAAGCTACAGCAGCGGCACATGGAGACACGGAAGAAATGAAGCACTAAACGTGGGGGCTGCTTGGATTGGTGGTGGACGCAGGTGTGGAGAGAAGCTCGTGAGCAGCTGCGTGGAACATCATTAGAACTCCCACATTTAATTGTCGCATCAGGAACAATAACTAGTGAAGAGTAGCTTGAGAGTGCCGAAACAATGGGAGATAGGATTTATGATTGGGGTATGAAAATGAAGATGGAAGGCTAGTTTCCCGACACCGATTCAACGGGAACATCGACGCCAAATTATGATTAAGCCATTTCTATCATTTTGAAGTTGTAATTTCTTTTTGGATTGTTGTGTTGTTGGTACTGATTTTGATGGTTTTGGGATTAATGATCTTAATACATTATTTTGATCGTTTTATTTCGGACCTATTGCTAAAACATTGATTGTAATCCGTAATCGTTACTTTTGATGTGTGAGTAGCATCTAAGGATTGTTAACCGTTAGAAACAACATGTCTTAGGTTGGATAACCCGAACGTGTGAGGTTACTACCTATATTGATCGTTTTCCAGTTCGTAATGCGAATGCCAAATTGAATCTAGAGATCATATCCTAGGTTATTTGGTAATTAGGTTTAATTAATGATCGTATCTTGATTAAATTCAACCTAAGGGAAAATCGAAATTTGTAAAGCGTTATATTAGTCTCAGATCAATAGTTCGAAAAGAATTTTAAAGACTTTAGAATGAAGGAATATGCTTGATTGTGTTTAGGCCGAGATTGACCCTAGAACTGGACTTTACTTATACTCAACACTTTTCTCATTTTCGATTAATTGTTTTAATTTATTTTCGGCAGTTTACTTTTACTTTAATTTTCTAAATTGTTTGAAACCCAGAAACCCCCAATTTTCTTTCCTTGCATCAATTAATTTTATTATGAAAATTAACCGAACATTCCCTGTAGATTCGATCCCGACTTACTGCAACTACAAATTTTAGTGTGCAGAATCAAGTAAATTTTGCAATGCACTCGACAAGCGTTTTCAGGGGCATGTTAGATATGCTGAAAAGATTGAAAGAATTAAATTGTGAAAATGTTCAAATATATTATGATCATGGTCATAAGAATCCTGCGACAGATGGTGAGGAGTCATATTCTGATGATGAATTGGAGCAAGATGAGGGGTTGTTCCATATTGAATTGGAGAAAGATAAGGAATTCACTGTTATGCAGGATAATGATTCTAGTGATGATTTAGTTGATGAAGAGTTCTTTGGAACTAATGATGAAAATATGTTAATGTTAGAACAAATGAGAGGAGGTGTGCGAAGACTTCGCAAAGTGGTTTGAATTCGACAATGTTGTCGATGGTGTCCGTGGAAGTGAAAACAATTTTAATGAAGTTGTTAATCATTCAAATGATATTGGAAGAGCATAAAGAAGTTCACATTGTGCAAGTAGTGATTATGATGATAGTGATGATGAAATTTAATCACCAATTCCTAATGATGATGAAGCATCGATACCAAAGAAGAAATACATTAGTTTTAATCCAAAAGTTGAAATGACAGGTTTTAAGTTTGAAATTGGAATGGAGTTCAAGGACGAGAAGCATTTGAGGGAAGCTATAAGGAAATATGAAATTATAATGGGTATAATGTTTCAATGGGGAGATTTAGTGTATGAATGTAAGCAGTTTATGATACACATTGTCCTTTCGGGTGTATGCTAACTGGATTAGAAATGAAAAAAAATATGTCATGAAGAGAGTCGAAAACACTCATACCTGCAGTAAAGTGCAGAGGAATAAGTAAGCTAGCAGGAAATGGATTGCTAATGAATTCATACACAAGTTCAGGAGGAACCCCAATTGGCCTATTAACGAAATGATGGATGATCTTCAATCAAAATATACACTAAAGGTCACTAAAATTTAACATTATAGGGCTATGTGGAAAGAAATTACTATGCTTTGGGGATCAATGGAAGGTTATTATGCGAAGTTATGGTCTTATGGACATGAGTTAATGCGAGTTGACAAAGATGGAAAGTTTATTATTGAATGTAATTTTGATGAACAAGTTGGGAGACCAATCTTCAAAAGATTTTATGTGGGTGGATGTAGAAAGATTATTGGATTAACTGGATGTTTCCTTAAGACTTTCCTTCGTGGTGCATTATTATTTGTTGCTAGTCGTGACAGAAACAATTAGATGTTTCCTACATGTTGGGTTGTAGTTGTGGGAGAAAACTATCAATCATGGAATTGGTTTTTGACCATTCTTACTAATGATCGCCACATAAGTGGAAATTCATAGACCTTCGTAAGTGATCAATAGAAGGTAAACATTATATATCCACATATCTTAAGTTCATCTTTTTATGTGATCAACATTTAATTAATTTATATAATTATTTTTTTACAGGGTTTAGTGGAACAATTAAAGAACTTGTTTCCATAGGCTAAATATAGAAAATGTGCTCGTCATATGTATGTAAATTGGTTTAGTGTTCATAAAGGGCATACGTATAAGAATTTATTTTAGAAAGTGGTGAATTGCACAACGCAAGTTTATTTCGATGAGGTAATGAAGGAGTTGAAGAGCTTGTCAGTGACGACTTATCGGGATTTTAAAAATAAGAATCCAGAGACATTTGTGAAGGCCTTTGTGAGCATAAGACTGAAGTGTGAAATATTACATGATAATATTTCAGAGACACTTACTAGATTCATTTATGAAGCTTGTAGCAAAAGCTTGATCAATATACTAGAAGACATTCGAATTTTTTTAATGACTTGAATACGTGAAAAAAGGGATATGATGATGAAGTGCATAGATGAGGTTTGTCTTAGAGTGAGGAAGAAAATAGAGGTAGCACAATAGGATGCAAGACATTTTATGCTCAAAACAAATGGAAATTTGAAGGCAGTATCTTTGCGGACAAGTACATCATTGACTTACCAGCATGAACTTCTCAATGTAGACTATGGGATTTAACTGGGATTCCATGTAAACATGTTGTAGCATGTATATCTTATCATAAGGAGGATATCGATGCTTATGTGAATCAATGTTATAAGTGTGATTCTTATTTAAAGACTTACTAGTTTGTTGAAGAACCCATTAGTGGTCCTAAGTTTTGGACAAAGACTGAAAATCTTTATCCAATTTTACCTCCACTGATTGGGAAAATGGCTGGAAGACCAAAAAAGGCAGGAAAAAGGGATCACACTGAAGAACCTTGCAATCCCAACAAATTGACCAAGGTTGGAGTAGTTGTGAGATATCATCATTGCAACAAAATTGGATACAATATAAGAGGATGCAAAAATAAAAATCAACCTTCAAGCCAACCTAAAATTGTTAAGGTATATATATTAGTTGCGTAACAAATGTGTTATTATTCATCAAGTATTTAACTTTATGTTTATCTTCAATGTGTATAATGCAACAAAAAAAAGGAAGCCACCAAAATCAGTATCTACTAAACCCCCTTCATTTGGTACTCATAACAGTCAAGTAGGTAGACTGACATAATTAGTATCTATAAGATCAAATACTGCATCTTCTATATTGTGAAGAGAGACAAGAATGGTTAGTTAACTTTAAGTATAAAATTTAGATGTTTTCTAACTTATATAACATTATAATTCTTTTGTTTTTATAGGAATGTAGAGGATATGGAGTAACATTTGGGGAAGTTTCTAGGAATACCTACTTTACAATAAGTCGTTTAAATTCACGTTTATACTACTTATATGTAATGATAAGGGAGATGATAATATTTACTTAATCGGTTTCTTATACTTCATAGATGGATGAGGGTCAATGTCAAGTGTTACAACCTCCCAATACTAACATAACAACACAAGCATCCCAAAGTACACCTGCTAATACCACTCAACCTAGGAGAAGGATCAAACTAATGGTTGAAAGATCTGCTACTAGCAAATCTTTATAGTTGGTGAGTATTGCTTTATTGCCTAATTCAAATATATATATGTATTGATCTTGAATCATTAGATAAATACTGCATCTTATTATAATGTATTTATTGATTATTTTGTCCCTCGATGGATATAGAAGTAAGTTGTTGAATGATTATGATCTAGTTTTTGTATAACATTTGGATGAAAAGTTTTTCTTGTCTTTTTATTCGTATGTTTTTGGTGAAACAGGTGATAGTTCCTTTATGTTTTTTAGTGTGTGATCTTGATGACATCTCTTTTAAGCTAAATCATACTTCTAGAATTCTGCTAGTTACTGATTATATAAAGATGGTGTGAGTGATCAAGCACTGCAAAAGTCCTTGTATTAAGCCATTCAAGTTGGAGTTGATTGCACATCAATTTATCTGAGAAAGTTAGAAGATAGAGGCATGGTTTAAATTTGGAGCTATTTATTTGCTTGTTTGATCTTACTCTGTAATTCACTCTTCAAAAATGATATAGACTCAGTTTTAAATTTTAGATATTTACTGTTGGAGATTCTAGAAGAAAATTCTATCTAAAAATTTGTTTGCTTTTGTAATTATAGTTATTGAAAGCTTTTTCACAATTTAGTTTGGTTTAATATGAACTTATTAAACTAGTTATGCAACATAACATAACAAAATTAACTTATAACCATCCTGTAATAGTTACTAAATATAAAATATTTATCTTCATAAAAATAATATTTGATTAGTTATAGTGTTATATAAAGATATTAGTTGAAGTGTGACCAAGTGCAAGTATTTCTTTTATCTAAGTGGCAAGGATTTAAGTTTTTTCTTTTTTGGAAATGGCATTTAATAACCCTTAAAGTTATGAAGTAATGATATTCTCTCGATGTCTCTTAACACGCATAAATATTCATGTTACTTGAATATATACTCATCCTCTTATTTCCTTATTATTATAAAGAAGTTTGAAAAGCAGGGAATAACGTGTGAAGGTTTGTGGTAGTACTCATATGGAGAGGTTCCATAGTGGGTTTGGCAGCCCTAAAAGAAAAAGAAATCCTCCTATACTTTCCTTTATGCTATTAAAAACAACTAAACCAAAGAATAAGTAATTATGAATGATACAAATGTAATTATAATTAATAGATAGAATTTTGTAATAATTGCAGTTACTTCTTCAATGTAAAACCTTGTAATAATTGCAGTTTCCTTAACGATATGAAAAGCTTACAACTAAATATTAAAGTGTTAGGTGATTGAATAAAAGATAAAAAGAGTCACAAAAAACATAATAGTTACATTTGCTCTCTTAACTATTACAATGTCTCCATTTTTTATACTTACATCCGACGACCAAGCTATCAAATCACATGGGACCTACAAAAAAAGATATAAACACAAATAGTAGGAGTTATGACAATTTTGCATTATGCACATAAATTTTTACACATACTTACTTGTTGCAGACAATAATATATCTTCTGAACAAGACTTTTACCCCAACACATAGAATTTGTTTGACATATTTTACCACAAAAACAAACTTTCATCTCTTTCACAAATACCAAGTACCTACAAAAGACCTTTAGTTTGAATATTTATTAACATTAATTTATATGATTTTCATTGCTACAAACAATAAGTGAATTACTTACTTTCGTATTAACGCATTCATAAAAATGTTGACCAATGTTAGGCTTAGCATTTGAAATCCATAACTTCATCAAGACATTATAATTGGGGCAATTAATGTTCAGCATTTGTACTATATATAGAAATATCAATATTAATTATGTTTAAATCCAATTAAATTATCACATATAATAAATAATATATAGTACACTTATTTTACCGTTAAACATAATGCTTTCTCTTCACAAAATTGAGAATATATCCTTCCAACTTCTGCTACACTATTAAAAGAACAATAAATAGCACTTTTGAATCCATTAACAACACCTTGACACTCTTCCCGTGTGAAATATATACTAGATGCATGCCCAACAAAAGCTACATATGATTTATTTCTGCCCATAAATGGTTATCCTGTTACGATATCATCATACAAATATTTAATTACTACCTTAAATGCAACACTTCTATTCAAATATTAATGCTTTGCGATATTTATTATGCTTATACTTGGTAATAAACGAAGAGATTGAATCAAGTCATATGTGTTAAGGTGCACATCAAGAGTCAATAGCTTAATACACCTACAAATATCATATTAATAAACAATTGAAGAGAGATATTAATTGTGAATTAATTATTCTTAAGATTGCTTCAAATAAAATTGAATAGTTAGGAGCACTATTGTGAATCAAGGGTTTGCAATTATATTATTATTGATTTCAATTGAGATTACTTGATTAGATCTTAAGAGAGGATAATCAAACCCTTATCCAGGATCAAGCATAATTGAATCAACAAGATAAAGGGGAGACAACTAAGGATAGAATAATTCCTAATTTTCCACATATGATTAACTTTATTTTTATTGTTATCTTTATTTATTCAAGTATTTTTTTAATAGTTATTTCATTTTCGCTAAATTTATTTTAATTCAATCAATCTTTTAGTGCCTTAGACAAAGTGAATTCAAGTTCTTAGGTGAATAATCAATCCTTGTGGGAATGATACCTTTTATAGTACGAGTTATGATCTGTATACTTGCAATATAAAAGTGTCTATATAAAACTTATCAATAATAAACATATATGTTACCACTATGATAGTGAACACGGTTGCACAAGAAGCATTTCACGAACACTTAAAGAAATAAAAATGCTCCTACTTTAGATATGACTTGAATATGGAGGTCAGTTGAAGCCATATTACTTAGACAAAAGTATCTTTGAGAAACAAAATATGGTATGGTTCAACACTGTCGATAAGAAAGTATTGTGTTCTTATTATTTTATTTAAGTAGGCTAACTTTGTTCAAATTGACTCAAATCTTCTCGAAATTCATTTATTTTCCTATGAGAGGTTAAAATAGGAAATAGAATAAAATAGAAATCATTTTAAGTACAAAATCATATTAAAGTACCAAAAATATAAACATAAAGATTTCAAAAATCATGTTAAAAATATAATGTAATTAACACATAACAAATTCCTCCACACTAAATTATTTAATTGTACTCAAGCAAATATATTTAATTATCCTAACTTAAATAGGAGATAATTCTTAAAGATCGTTAAATAAATCAAACATATTGATAGCACTGATTGAATTGAAATTTTCACTTAATTTTTAGACAATTAGCTACTTGTATCAGTTTATAAACTGAGGCCATTCATTTCATAATTCTCCAAACCTTAACTTAATTAAAAAAATATTACATAAAATGAACTTCTATGAAAAATGTTTCAACTCTTAAACATTTTATACATCTTATTGAAATAAAGTAAAAGATCAAAATTGGATAAAATAAGAGCATTCATAAACTTGTTTGAAAAGTCACTAACCTTTGGACATCAAAGTAAACACCTTTTCAAGAATTCATCTAGTTACTTAACTAGTCACTATTTGAAATGGCTACAAATACCACTCTTTAACTTCAACCATTTCGTTAATATAAACCTAGCAAACTAAAATTATTTAATTCTCAAATTTTTACACTTTTTATAGGTTTTTGGAGAATGAAAATGCTAAAAAGAAGTTATATTTACCCAATGCGTGTACTATTTAGATGAAAAGTATCTTAATGCAAATCAAATATCTTCTCTATAAATTAATAAAGAAAAATGAATTTAACTTAGTCATCAAAACTTTTGCCTTTTTTTTTGAACACTTTAAATCACAAAGATAACTAAACTCATAGTGGATTATCTAAGTCAATATATTCTCAAAATAAAAATAACTTTCCAAAAAAATGATCCTTGCTAAGATATTTACAAAGAAATTTATAAGTATGGATATTAAAGTCAATAAAGTTCCTCCCTCACACGTAAATATTTCAATGTCCTTAATATGCAAAACATGTAAGAATAATGACAATAAGAGAACAATGGAGAAAAATAAAATAAAAAGGATATTACTTCCTTGACAAATCATTTAATAGAGGCATGTCTTATAGGATTAAGAGACTAAGGGCTTGTAACAGTGCAATGTTATAAACACAGGAACAACATAGTGCAGAAAAAGTAGTATATTTATGATTAATATTTTCTTTAGTAATATATGTGAGGCATATCTAGGGTATGTATCTCACTCTTAGAATTTAAAGTGAAACAACACAAATATATGGTAACATGTTCCACCCATGTTTATCTATTATCTTTATTGTCTTTCAAAGGCCTAAGTTTGGATGCAGACACGTAAGTATATTTTCTAATATAGTGAGTGCATAATAATGTATTTTAACCATGTTACATTATGATGCACTTGACTTCTCAAGCTTTTGTTAAAATCTTGCAACATGAAGCAAGCATATAGGATGTGATATAGAGGGTGATTCTAAATATGATAATAAGACAATGGTGTGTTTGTCTTTTCTTTATTTTTACTACTCTTATCTTTTTGTCTAGAATTTGGTATGCTACAATATTAGAGAAGGCTTGGAAGAGACACGTCAAAGCTTTTAGTAACATGGTGGAAACATAGTGATGTGTTTAGCCTATGTTCAATTATGCTATTCTTAGCTTCTTAAGTGTTAAATGATACAGGTCAACACGGGGGTGGACATAGGGGTAGGTTCCCCATATGATAGAACAAAGGTATGTTCCTTATCATATTTTTGTATAATCCCACAAAATCTTAATGAAATTAAAAAAAATAAAGTTCTATCAGTTCCTAGTTTAATATATGAGTTTAGTGACTATATGAACTTGAAAGAGAAGTAAAAACAATTAAATGAATCAAATAAATCAAAGCTAATCCAATCAAATCAAAACTACAACACCCAGAACACTGGGTTGCCTCTCAATATTTACTTCTTTGTAAGTCTTTTAATTAGAATTCTTACTTGGCCATCTTATCAATCATCAAGGTAATAGAGATTGTTAATATATTGCTTAAGCTCATTAGTATGACTTCCAAAATCCAACTTTAGTCAATAATAATTGAATTTGAATATATCTTGATGTTGATGCATGGTTTCTATAACCATATATAGAAAAATTTAGGTAATAATAAAGGGACCTAAAATTTTGGATTTAAGCTTACCTAAAAATAATCGAACTCGATAATTATAAAGTAGGACTTGATCCCTTAATTTAGACTCCTTAACATGTTTCAAATGTTTTCCATTTCTCATTATTGCCTTTTCATTTTATATCATTGAATTTTCATATTCGATATTAGCGATTCATCTTGCTTATTAATTTAGAATATGCACTTTTTATTTGTAAGGTTTAAATCATAGTTAATAATTTTTATGGGCTATAAGAAAAGATAGGAAAAAAGTATTTGAGTTATAGATTCATGATATGAAAGACTTATAATATAAAAGACTTAGTTTCCTATAATCTTGTCTATTGTCAACTTTTTTCAATTTTATCAGCCCTTTGATTATTACCCCAATCGTTCCTTACCTAAGCCTCATTATAAAGACCTTTTGATTTTTTTTTCTAGTTTACATGCAAATGGTGGAGATATGATAATATTATAATATTGCAAACATATCATTAAGAGTTATCCTATGTATTGATTTAATAGTTATTATACTTTTCACCGTAAACACTTAAGTACATTGAGTGAAATCTTAATGAGGGTGTAAAGATTTGTGTTTTTAATTTCAAAAACCTTATTAATATGATTACTAATGACATTGACTTATGAAGTTAGTTCTATTATAACTTGAATCTAATTTTATGTTAATTTGATTAATATTACATGATTATTTTGAGTATGGATGGATATATTAAGGCTAATAAGGGATAGATTTTTATAAGATTGATCATTTAGATTATAGTTTTCTTAAGGACAAGCAAAAGCTTAAGTGTGGGGATGTTTTATAAATGTTTATTTAACTATGACTATATTTATACACCCTTATTTAATTTGATTTATTTTTATTCAATAGTATTATAGTATTTTTGGTGTTTAATTCACGTCAAGTTCATTTGTAGGTAATAACTACCTTCTTGGACTAAAAGAACAAGAATTTGGATGAAATTATGACATAAAACAAAGATTTGAAGCAACTGGGAGACACTCAACTGACTCAAGCCTTTTCGTTCTTACCTTTGGAGGCCAAATCAAAAATATTTTTTTCCAAGAATTGCAGTATAGAATGCAACCTCGGGTCGTTTCACCTAATCGGAACCAAATTAATGGAACTAAGCTAGCTTATATGTCATGATATGCAAACAAAATTAACAAGGAAGAGGGGGGTTTTCAATCTTTGGAAATTTGGACTAAAATAAGCGAATTGTAAGAAAATGTAATATAAGGTATTTTTGGATTTTTGGGAATAGAAAAGCGATAAGATAAAAAACAACGATCAAATGATAATAGTATCCTCTTAAAAACGAGCTTTGGTTATCATCGTTCAAAACGAATTTTTACGAGAGTGAATCACTAAGTTTTAAACGGTAATCCTTAAAGAACTCATTAAGTGCAAGGTTTCAATCAATGAACTCCATTTATTAAAACCTTGTTGAATGCTCCTAATGAGTGCAATGGGTAAGCTAATGCAGTAAGTCATTTGGGACCTAGAATCATCTCCATACCGAACACAACTAGGCAGATAAAAGAGAATCAACCAAATCACAAATAAACATATATGAGACCTCCAAATTCTACATCAACAAATCCCAATAACACATTAAATATCCAAAACTTGATTAAACTCTAATAAAAAATATTCAACTATAAATTACAAATCCTAAACCTAGGAGTTCATAATAATGTAGCTGAATATGGGATGAACCACTCCCCTTTAAAGCCCATCGAACTCTAGCCATTGCTACATTTTTAAGAGGAAAGAGGTGCCTAGCCAAGCATTACTCTAGGAAGAATCACAACCGGGAACCCACTGGAAGCATCCATGGTAGCAACTGTCGGTGGAGAGTACGATGATAGTGTCCGAAGGTCTTTAAGAGAGTGAGAGAGTGTGTCTCATATAGTTCCGGCTCCTTTAACCTAATATGGTAGGTTTTTAAAGAAAATTGGTTATGGATCAGGTTGCACAATGGGTAACTTTTCGAAAATGGTTCGGGTATTCGAAGGTTCGCCGCGGCAACAGATAAGTTCGCCTCAGTGAACTTTTCCCAAAAGTTTTACTACTTTGTTAGCCCCTTTCGCCGAAATCTTCTCCACGGCTAACTTTTCCTAAAAATTTTGCTTGGAAATCTGCATTCTTCGCCGCGGCAACACATTCTTTTTGCAGTGGCAAACTTCCTATTGCACCTGTCCACTTGTTGACTTGAATTCAACTCTTTCCTTTCCTTGACTCTACATCTTCTTCTTGAGTCTCTTCTCGTTGAGTCTACTATAATGAACAAATGGTAGTTTGGAGTGTCAATTGTTCTCAGAAAATTGATTAGTCCAATTAACACTCATTTTTGACAAATTTTACTCTCAATCTACGTAAAATAAAGGTAGATACTCACGAGTCAAATTAAGCATACAATCTAGAAATAAGAGCCAAAAAGTGTAGTAAAGGTCATGAAAATTTCACCAATTTATATAATAAACTTGGGCTCAATCATCAACCGTGTGTATGCCCGTGTAAGTCTTTAATAACATATATTTTAGGTATTTTGGAGCTAAACGATCACCTACACGTACGATTGTATAACTGACCGTTTATGTCCTAAAAACTCTAGTTTTTATTATAAAAGGATGTGAATAGAGGTAAAACAGCAGGAGCATTTTTTAGAATGATTTTAAGTCATGAACCTAGAGAGGCTATGATTATGATGAAGGGATAAGGAAAACATTAAAAAACATAAAGAGATCCGATAGAAAGTTACATCTAATCTAGTTTTGTAAGAAGATCCAGCAGAAGAGAAAGGGAGACTTAGAATTATGATTTCTTTGTTTTTTTATTAGTTTTTCTACATATCTATCTTTGTTTTTGTTTTCTATGAGTAGTAACTGAACTTGTTTAGTGTTTAGGTGAACCCTAAGTTATGATAACAACATAACTTGATCTTTTATTTAATGAAACTATATTAAATGATTTATTGCGATTCATTTATGTGCTTTGTTCTTATTCTAATGTATCTAGAATATTAGTGCATGATTTGATATCATATGATTGAGATTAAGAAATCTTTTTGTATGAATAGGTATACTATAATTGAAAGGAGTTGCATGAAAACATAGAGATAGGTTGATATAAATCCTTTAGATTATGGTCCGACATAATAGCAAAATTCAAAATTCAATAAAGCAATCATAGAGGTTTGTTTACTCAGAAAAATAGGTTCGGCCCGTTTTTACTGTTTTAGGCCGAAAACCTGAACCCCAAAGAGAGACCATAGTTCGAAGTCCAAGAGAAATCCACTGATCCTGGCCCATCAAAAATCCAGTGTCCAGTAAAGAGGAAAGTAGTAGAATTTGAGTTGGAGTGGAAGTCTTGAAGTCCAGGATAATGAGGAGATAAGCTGATAAACCTGATAGACATTAAGCCAAATTTTATATCTATCTGGCAGGATAAAGTTTTATTGGATAGCAAGTTTGATCAAGGCTTGACACCCATCAGTTTTGGCTATAAGTAGAAGTTTTGAAGTGGAAAAAACTCTCTCCAACATATCACATATCAAAAGCCTGGCATCCCAACAAATCTATCAATTTATTTTTTGGCAATTCTTTAGTTTTTAGTATAGTCTTCACTTTTCAATTGTCATCAGTAATTTTCAATTTGTTCGTCATTGTGTTTTGCTGAATTGTTTATCAATAAAGCAAAGTTCTTTTCTGTTATATTTTTTATCCCTTTCTAGCATACACAATCATTTGATTTCAGTCTTAAATTATGAGTCGTGATATCTTTTTTCCTTATTTCCTAGTTTAGAATCACTTTAAATTATTGGCACGCTCGCAAACACATTCACACCGAAACAAAGGGCTACGTGTTAACCTTTAATCAAAATAAAGGCAAACATATTTTTGGCACGCTCGGTGGAACCACACAATGATGAGAACATGATCTAGTAAGAGTACTAATATTTCCATTAGTGGAGATGATGATATGGAAACCGTTGTAACAGCAGCGCAGAAAGATTAGGTTCAATACGTTGAGTTAAGTCAGGTAAGTAACACTGAGATCCTTTTAATGAAGGTTCTGGAGGCTATCAAAAAATTGACAGCTAAAACTGACACTCTTTTCAGCACTTTGGTTGACACGATGCAGAGTAATCACGAAGAGATTTTCGTCGCAATCAGTGGATCTACCATGCCGGAGAAAGACAAGAGCATAAGCGGAGGTGGGTTAAGAAAGCCAATGCTTCAAACTGAATCACAGGCAAGCAAGCTACCAGTGGTAGTAGAAAATTAGTAAGTTGCACTTAAGGCCACTCCAACTGAAAGTGAGAAGTCGGCAACCAAGGTTGCCACGCTAGGAGAAACTTCTCCTGCGAAGGAGCTCAGGGGGCAATCCACCAAGATTGACAGCCCCAACAAGGAGAAACAGCCGGTGTCTACCTACCAGCCACCACACAAAAAGGATGAGACACCGAAAACTACTTTGCCTCTAGGGTCTATCAACAACAAGACCCCTGTTCATTTCTACAGTTACACTAGACCAACGACTCAACCTCATCTTTATGAAGAGGGAATAAGCTCAGGGGGCAATGGGAGTCTGGTGACCATCCATTTGCAGGCACTCCCAAGGAGTACAGGCTACCAAGCAGTTCAGTAGCCAGTGAACATGGGCCAAGCGATGTATGAGAAAAACACTCAGACGATAGATCACGTTACCAGGGATGCGCTACACGAGCTTGCCCAAGACTTGTATGAGCCCGGGTTCAATCAAATTGTTCGACCTAAATTTAGGAAGCCTTATCCTAAATACATTGATAGGGCAACTTTTCCCAGGGGCATAAAAATCTCAGATTTTACATTATTTTCTGGAGAGGATGGACAGTCTACCATCGAGCACATAGTGAGGTTCACCACTCAATGCTCAGAATTTTTGAGCTATGAGAACTACCAGTATCTGCTTTTGAAATTGTTCCCAAATTCATTAACTGGAGCTGCTTTCTCTTGGTATGTCTTACCGCCAAGAGACTCCGTGTTTAGTTGGGCAGATATGACAAGACTCTTCTACGCTCAATCTTACAGAAGTGAGCCTGAAGTCAGTATCGCGGATTTGTCCAGGCTCACTCAGCGTGCTAGAGAGAAGGCAGACGATTTCATTGCCAGATTCAAACAAATGAGAAACAAGTGCAGGATCAATATTCCGAAAACTGAGTTCGTAAAGATGGCACAAAAAGGTTTGGACCTAGAGCTAAGGAAAAAGTTTCAAGGCATGGATTTTAGAGACTTCTTTGAGTTGGCTATAAAGGTGACAGAATACGAGGAGTTGCTCAAATAAGATAATAAGCTGAAAAAACAAACTATGGGGGACTTATTTTAAGGAAGTCCATAACGCTGAAGTAGAAGCTGCTATAGCTGTCTTATCAGATACTGGGAGCATAGTATGCCCACATCTGGCAAAGATGGCTCCTGGAACGCAACAAAATGGCGACAAGAGGGGGAACAAGTGCACCTTTGATGTAAGTAGAACGTTTGATATTTTCGATTATCTAATGAAAATCAATTTTATTTTTTTGTCAGAAGATCACGTTTTGCCTACCAAGTAGGAGATGAAGGCCAAAGACTATTGCAAATATCATAACGCATGGACTCACTCAACCAACAAGTGCTGGGCCTTCAGGAATGTGATCCAGGATCGCATCAACAAGAAAATTCTCAAGTTCCCAGAAGAGGCAAAGCTCATTGGCAAAAATCCATTTTCGGTGGGGTTAGTGAATGTGGCATGTGTTGACATGAGGAATTGGCTCAACCAAAAAAAGAGTCAGAAGCATACGAATCAAGTTTGGAGGCCGAAAGGATGTAACGTGTGCGAAAGGAAAGACAACCTGACCACTTCCTCTAAAAGTCAGGAGAGAGTTAGTGCACTGGAAAGGATCAGTGACAGAGTCACTGGAAATAATAGGGAAGTCGGTGACCAAGTGGTCATCAGCACTAATGGTCACTTGAAATTTGATAAGCCACCGATGCCCAAGAAAATTGGAGAGTGGATTGGGGTGGAAAGTAAAAGGAAGAATAAAAAGAAAATGCTTACTGCTGCTCAGAAAAATGCTAAAACAAGAAAAAGAAGGCTGTAGTGCAAGAAGTTGACAAAGTAACTTTTCCAGGAAAAAGAAGATCTGGAAATAAAACTTCAAGTTCAAGCCATGACTCACTTTGTGGAGAAACAAAAAAATGCTTGATAAAGGGAAGAAGCTGGCCAACATTACCAAGCAGATGGCTAGGCACTATGATGAAAGAATTAAAAAGAATAAATTTGGAAGGAAGGCAATGGAGGATGATGATGCAGAGGAACAGGTAAAAAGTTACTTCAATGTTGGTGATGTCCCTGTTTGTTATGTGGGAGTTGTTTCTGTGTTGTTGCTAGATATTTTTCGCTATGTTGATCCTGATGATGAAGCGAAGGACAAGTCAAAAGATGAGGAAGAAGTCTGGGCTGCAAAAGAAGAACAAAATGCAGTGGAAAAATTCTCAGAGAAATCGCAAGAGATTGAGGACAGCAAGACTCTGACATTCGACAAGCCTTTAACAGTGAATCACACCAAGCCACTGTACATACGGGCTTGTATCAATGGGAGGCCACTACAATAGAGCAGCTGTAAACATGATTCCTTTGAAAGTGTTACTAGGGCTTAGGAAAACAGAAGAGGATATCATTGCTACAGACTTAGTGGTGACTGCGGTGACTAAGGATGTGACAAGAACATTGGAAGTAATTCCACTACAAATAACAGTGGGGAGGAAGACGTGTGTGTCTGCTTTCTTCGTAATCAACATAAATGCAAGTTACAAGTTACTTCTGGGCAGAGATTGGATTCACGCCAACATGTGTGTGTCGTCTTCCCTTCACCAGTTCTTATTGTTCTAGCATGGCGACAACGTGGAAATGGTTAAGGTAGAAAAAAACTCTTTTCAGCGTTGAAGTTAATTTGGTGGACGCCTATTATTACCATGGAGACACCACACCAATTACTTTTGAAGGTTTGGACAAAGAAGGCAGACCTACACTAATGAATTTGCCAAGGACAAGCAATCGTCGCTCCAAGCAACTGGTGCCAGTAAGAAGAATAAAAGCATTAGGCCTTTTAGGCTGATGGAAGAAGACGTTAGCCAATTAGGCCAATGATTGCTCAAGAAAGTGAGGAAGGGAGGTTAGTAGCTGCAAGGGCCACCCAGGAAGAAATTTTGCAACAAGCCAGGAAACAATTAATGGCTAACCATAAAGTTGAGATTTTCGGAACAGAGTTAGTTTATAAGAGAGAAAGGCTAGAAATAATAAGAGATGAAATAAGTCTGGAGGAACTACAAGTCGTGCCACCCAAAATGGAAGATGAGAGGCTTCAAGTAAAGGACCCTCTGGAAGAAATCAACTTGAATACTGCCAAAGATCCTAAAATAACATACATCAGTGGGCTTATTAATAAGGAGTTGCGCAAAGAAATAATCAAGCTGCTTTACGAGTATAAAGACTGCTTTGCATGGGATTATAAGGATACGCCAAGCTTAAGTCAAAGTTTAGTTGAACACCAACTGACCATCAAGTTGGAATTTCTTCCTTTCCAACAACTGCCCAGGAGAATGTCCAAAGAAGTAGAGATGAAGGTAAAAGAAGAAATAGAGAGGCTTCTCAAAATAGGCTTTATTAGACCAGCTAAGTATACTAAGTGGCTAGCAAATATAGCCCTTGTAGTCAAGAAAAATGGAAAAATTAGAGTGTGTATAGATTTATAGATTTTCGAGACTTAAATGCTGCCACACCTAAGGATGTATATGTAATGCCAGTTAGTGACATGCTTATTGATGCCACTGCCAACCTTGAAATATTAACATTTTGGGATTGTTCTACTGGTTATAATCATATCAAAATTGGTGAAAACACTACAAGAAAAGTAAGAATTAGCAACGGAAAATTACCGACGGAAAATATGCCGTTGCAAACTACCGACGGCAAATCGATTTCCGTTGGTAAAGTTGACGGGAAAATTTTCGTTTAGCGACGGTACTAATTTCCGTCGC
>JAOSBN010012293.1:0-49341 GCA_027563595.1 Erythroxylum suave | reverse complement strand
GGTTTCTTATTTTCACTGTTTAGGATGGAATGGAACGTAACATGAAACCCTCCGCTTCCATCCCATTCCATTCCATTCCATTATAAAACTTCCTTCCAAACGATGAAAGTATGTTACGCTCCATTCCATTCCATCCTAAACCCCTCAACCAAACATAGCCTTAAGGTAACGAATCTTTTATTTATATACTCAACTATCTTCTTATAATTCACACTATACCTAATTAATTGGACTACTACAAATCGAATATGTTATAAGTAGCATCAAAATATAATAATTACTATTAAGATATTTTGATAATCTCAAGTTTAAAGATTAATTATACAATCATCACTAATAAGAACATTTATATTAGGATCCTCACTAACGTGTCAGTTTAATGAACTTATTTTTTAGTAAGTACCACACATTTATCTAAGTATCTTTATACTTTAATTTATGAGATTAACTAATTTATTTATAAGAAAGAAGTATAATAGACGATAGTTTTACTATTACACTAATATCTCTTCTTTTTTTAAATGTAAATAATCAATTAAATTAATTATAAGTTTGGTTTCACAAAAGTTGCATATAAAAAGACCCAGTAACACTAAAAGATACAATTGCTTCCAAAATATGCCGTCATGCGTAACTTGGAGGTGAGGAATGACCCTCCCTTCTTACATCACCTTATTCTTCGAGTCGAGTTCTTGTAAATTGGTTTTACAAAATGTTAGTCAAGAAATTCCAATATAGAGATCAAATGCTTTCTGGAAGCTAATTTTTAATGCACAGTTTTTGTGGGAGTTCTTTTTTGAGTAGTTCTTAAATAGCTCTTGAGCTAACAATATGTTGTCCCTCGTTGACCTTCTTTGGAAGTAAGCTCCTTGGATGGATAAATTAGGTGACACAATATTGGTTTTAGTCTCTCAACTATGATTTTTACAATTACCTTATATATGGCATCGCAACATGATATTTGTCTATAATCTCTAATTGATTTAAGAGACTGTACCTTTAGAATGAGAATGATGTAGGTCTTGTTTAGCTCCCTTAGCATTCTCACCTCCTTAAAAAACTCTTACACAACCTCTACCATGGATATTTTAGTGTGATTCCAATTTTATCTTAAAAAGTTTCCATTGAATCTTTTGAAGCTTTGTTGGGACACAAGCAGAATATGATTCTTTCAACCTCTGAAGGTTCAAACAACTCTACCAAGGAATTTGTCATATATTCCAACACTTGGCATCTTACGATTGATTTGAGGATATTAATTATGGAGGAAGCCTTTGTTCTAGTTCTAATTAAATTGATGGATTATATAACTACTTCTTTATGTATTTTCTCTTTAGAGATTATGATTTCTCCACTTTCTTTTTCTAGGGATGAGATCTTTTTACAATTCCTTCTTATATGTATAGATCTATGAAAAAAATTGATTATTTCTTTCTCTTTCTTTCAATCATAATATCCTTGATCTTTGCCTTACGATGGATAAGTTGACTTATGTCATTTTGTTATAGTGTCGGAGGCCCGCTTCTCTTTTTCCTACAACTCCTTACATATATGTCTTTTATATAATGCTTCTTGAATTTCCATTAGTCTAGGCATTACTTCATCCACAACCTTTTGAAAATGCTTAGTTCTTTTTAAATCGAGCTTCTTCAATTGATCTTTGATTGCATCCAACTTTTTTATTAGAAGATATAATTTGGTTGCTCTTACTAGAATTTGAATCTTTTTATCAAGGCCTCCTCAAATCCTTTTACTTGTAAAATGTAGCTGTTTTTCTTTAAGGGGTGTTTTTTGATTAAAGAATCAAGAATTTCTTAAATTAGAATTGGCGTGTGCTTGGAGAGTAAGTGGTTGTGGAAGCATGCCTTGCTTTCAAGAAATTTTTCTAGCCATCTATTATTAAACAATGCCCTATTTAATTTTTTCCTTATGAAGTGCATTCCTTGCTACTTATTGTTCTATATGTAATAAGCTCCCTCCATCCTTAGATCCAAAACCTATAAATCCCTTCAACAGTTTAAGAGTTGATCAATGTCATTCCTTAAATTGATATTTCCTTGAGCGTCTACAAAACTAAGGATAAAATTGAAGTCTCCCATGATTAGCCATATTTGATCTATTGATTCACCTATCCCCTTCAACTTTTTCCATAAGGATGATCTTTGAAAAGTTAGGTTGAAAGCATACACTATTTTGACATTAAATTACACATTTTGATTCCTTAATTTAGTTTACAAATGGATTAGTTGGTCCCTAATGTGCTCCGGATGAATTACAACTTTTTTCAAAACATAAGTGACTACAATTCTTCCATTATGATGATACACATGGTTGGAGAATATTACCCAAATCCTCCTTATATTTTTCTATATATAATTTATCTTACAAATGGATTAGTTGTCCCTAATGTGCTATGGGTGAATTACAACTTGTTTCAAACACATGGGTGACTATAATTCTTCCATTATGATGATACACACGGTTAGTGAATATTACCCATATCCTCCTTATGTTGAGCCCCATGATGTTCCATGTTGGTATGCTCATTTGTAGTTAGAGCTAATTGTTTTGTTCTTCATTTTGGATCCCCTTCTTATGAATCTTTGGAAGCTTTTTTTAGCCTAGTTCCTTTCTATTCCTTTTCTCAAGGGTGTGTTTCTTGTTCCTTGAGTTAGTTCTTCGATGACATTAAGATTCTCTTTCTTTAGATCATTGTTATCTATTACTATATAACTTGCTTGTTATATTCATTATCCTCCATTATTGTTCTCTATTTATTAATTTCATTGTTGTGAATTGTTAAGTGGTCAACATCTTCTATATTTAGATTATCATTGGCCTTTAGAGTGATTGCATGTGATGTGTTTACTTATGAATTGGAGTTTTGGTTATTAGTTTCCTTTTGTATGTTTTCAGTAAGGCTTTAACTCTCTTTCTCAACCATCTCCATTAACTGATTCCAGTTATCTATCTTGAATAGCTTGAATGTGGACTTCCATAGTTGACTTAGAGTTTTTTGTTTTGGCCTCTAGTCATATGTTACCAAAACCATATCCTGTAGTAAATTATTTGCCTTATTTAACCTTAAGATAGGTATGGATCAGGGAGCTAGCCATCACTATCCACTAACACACATATTCTTGTATAAATGACTCTTCTCATTATGGCAATTATTTCATCCTTGCACAGAGGCTTGCCCACAAAGTTAGCAAGATGGTTTAAGCCAAAAGTTGCCCAGTATTATGGAGGTAAATTAAACATATTCATCCCTATATGTATTTATTTTTGTTTTAGATCATTTAGTTTAATCCCTAGTTTCTATGATTTAAGTAAGATTGGGTTCAAATTATAGCACTAAGGCCCACTTTCCCTACTTTCTAAGCTAAATAAGCAAATGTGAATTTGAATAGGAATAGGTTATCATTTGTTAGGAGAACTTCTAACAAACCAAAGGCTTTCCACTAGTGCTTAGTCTATGAATTGGAACCTTGGTAAGGTGGCCTAGCATCCTGGAAGAAACTTATAAGAGTACTCTTCCATTTGGTTTCTCCTTCATAGAGGATGTCTAAGTCTAGAGCCATAATCAATTTCCCTTTAAGCGACATAGTCAGCAGGCAAAAATGGAGTTTTGTTGAAGGAGAGCTATCACCAATAACTTGCCTCTAGGTTTTCCAATTAATAGACTGGATAAATGAAGATAACAACTTATCTGACAATTTCATACTCTAATTTTCAGATTAAGAAGATAGTTTTATAAAGTCACTAGGTTGGTAGTTTGGACCGTACTATATTGACATTTTGACTTGAAAAGAGAGTTTTATAAAGTTTGAAATTTGGTATCCATTAAAGAGGCAAAAGAGGTAGGAAAATAAGAAAGTTTTAATAGGGCAGAAATAATATAGGAGGTTATGTGGGAGTGGTTATGTTTATAAGAGATTAGGATTAGGGAGAGGGAGGAAGGACAAAGGCTTCAAAACAAGTTGGCAGAGCTTGCCTTCTAGAGTTTAACAAGAAGACATATACAACATGCACTCTAATGGACAAGGTTATCAGTTTCATGGCTAAAGCTTAGTGAAAGCCTAGGGTTTAGGTTGCTTAAGTAGTAGTTGTGATCAAAGAAAGCTAGTTTATAAAGGTCGGCCTTCATAGGAATAGGTTGAGGTTACAGAGAGAGGTTGGATCATTTTATAGAGAAGTTATAGATTTTGTTCCATCTTGATAGAACTATAATTAATAGGCATATAAAAAATAGCTAAATATAATTTAAAAGTTCAACTTATGATCATATCATAATTTTAATTATATAATAACTATTCTAAATATTTTGTCTTTAGTACTAAGCATTACATATACTTGGAAATCATTTCAAAATAAAAGTTATTCTTAAACAAATATATGATGTTATATATAAATTGCAAAAAAAATATTGATTGCAAGGACATAATCTAATAATATCTTACATTTATTAAAGTTAATCGCTGATGTAATCCATTTATATGTCAATAATGTATTTTTGGAGACAACAAGAGGATCTACAATATCCCCTTTAGGGGGTACTTCTCTAATTTATTGTCTTTTGACTTGATTATTTATCTAATGAAGACACTTATTGATAGTGATAAATTGAATAATGTTTTAGTAGGTAGTTTAATATGTGTTTAGTTGTTAAATTGAATAATTAGTGCATGTTTAGGTTAGGATTGTGTTATTTAGATAGAAATTTGTGTTTTGAGCATTTTATGTATTTAAGGTGTCTTGATGTGTTTGTTAGTGTTTCAGATCAAATATCAAAGAACGAAGAGAATTCGGAGAAAATCCGAAGCAAGGCCTAGGCCTATGTCGTGGCATAAGCATAGAGGCTCTGCGTGGTTCCTTCTGCTATGATCATGGTAGAGAGCTAAAATCTTAGGCCATGATTGTGGCATGTGCAACAAATAATGCGGACAGCCACCTGAATGTGACTTATCAAGGATCATTTAAGACTTTTTGGACTCAGGAAAATCCTAGGGTTTACCTAAAATTGAAAACAATATATAAAGAAAGAGAAAGAACCCTAAAGGGGGCTCCAACTTCTGTCACTTTGAGTAAGATCCAAAGAGAGAGGAAGAAGAAGAGAGTAGGAGGAGAAAGGAAGAAGGAGAATAAGGGACTACAATGTTGCCATCTTCCTAATCTATTTCGACTTTTCCAAGTGACTTTTCATTTCTTATTTATTGTTCTTTCTTTTGATGTATAAGATGGATTTGATAGTGATAGATTTGGGTTTGATGATGTTCTAAACTTCTTTAGGGATTTGTTCTTGAATCAATGTTAATGTGATTTCTTTTGATGTTAATATGTTGGGTGTTGTTATTATTTGTTGTATTTGCATGCTTCAATAACAAATCGAGATAGTGAACCAATAGTTAAACAATTGGATTGGGTCATCAGAGTTAAATAATCTAATAGATCACGCAAATAATAAAATCAGGAATTTAGATGAAGAGAGATCTTGTGTGAGGACCCAGTTGTCTATTAGAGAGCCTAAGATTTGATTAGAATTGTGGGTTTTTTGTTAATTGAGAGATTGCAAATTCCATAATTCAATTAATGGTTATGATTTAGGATTTAATGATTATAACTGGAGAGAGAGTAATCCACCCTTCAAAAATCTAGGACTAATACCGTATTAACTTAAAAGTAACTATGTTAGCACATAATGATATGATAAATCACCCTTCTCATATTTGGCTAATCTTCCTTGTATGATTTCCATTATTAGTTTGGTGATGATCATTTTGACTCGTTGTGTGTTAAATTTACATTTTAATTCCAATTAATCATCTTCACATGCTTACTTTTCTGTGTAGTTTTTATTTTCTTTTTAATAATTCTTTAAGCCTTAGATAAATTAGAATTAGATTAGTTTAACAACTCCTCGAGGGATCGATACCTCACATACTACACCCATGATCAATGTGCTTATAGCATTTTGAGGGTTTTAAATAGATTAAACCTTGCCTTAACAAGTTGGTTACGTGCATTATATGTTTTTATTTGAATGTGAATTTCACATATAGTATGTTAGTTTGTTTAGGAATGCATGATATGATTTGTAGTCAATGTGTCAATGGCTAGGACTTAACATAATCGATTTAGCTTTGAACATAGTCTATTAGGTTGCAAAGATTTATTAGCTTATAGAATTACTATTCTAGGTTGTTTTGGTTAAATATGAATATTAATTAGGATATGATATTGGTTTGTTATTAATTATGTTTGGTGTATTTTTTTTCTTGTTTCGTTTTTTCTTGAGGACAAACAAACATTTAAATATGAGGATGTTGATAGTGGTAGATTGCATAATGTTTTAGTAGGTAGTTTAGTATGTGAATTGAATAATTACTGCATGTTTAGGATAGGATTGTGATATTTAGTTAGAGATTTTTGTTTTGAGTGTTTTATGGGTTAGAGCATGCCATTGAGCTTAAATTTTTGTATTTGAGGTTCCTTGATGTGTTTGTTAGTGTTTTAGATCAAATATCGAAGAATGGAGAGAATTCGGAGGAAACCCAGAGCAAACTCCACGATTGTGACGGAGAACCAAAATCTTAAGCCATGATTGTGGCCTATGTGACAGATAGCATGGCAACCTCCCAAACGTGATTTATCAAGGGAAATTTGGGAATTTTTGGACTCGAAAAAATGGTTTACCTAAAATGGAAAATAATATATAAAGAAAGAGAAAGATCCTTAAAGGGGTCTCCAACCATTTCCACTTTGAGAAAGATTAGACGAGAGATGAAGAAGAAGAGAGAAGGAGGAGAAAGGAAAAAGGAGAAGAAGGGGTTGCAGTGCTTCCATCTTCTTGATCTATTTCAAACCTTCCAAGTGACTTTTCATTTTAAATTTATTGTTCTTTCCTTGAATTTATAAGATGGATTTGATAGTGATAGATTTGGTTTTAATGATGATGTTCTAAACTTCTTTAGGGGGTCTTGAATCAATGTTAATGTGACTTCTTTTGATGTTAATACATTGGGTGTTGTGATTATTTGTTGTATTTGCATGCTTCGGTAACAAATCAAAAGAGTGAACCGATAGCAAACGATTAGATTATGTAATGAGAGTTAAACAATTTAATAGATCATGCAAATAATCAAATTGGGAATTTAGACGAAGAGAGTTCTTGTGTGAGGACCCGGTTATCTATTAAAGGGCTTAAGATTTAATTGGAATTGTGGGTTTTTTATTGATTGAGAGATAGAAAATTTCATAATTCAATTAGGGGTGATGATTTAAGGTTTAATGATTATAACTCAAATTTAGCTAATCTTCCTTGTGTGATTTCCATTGTTGATTTGGTGGTGCTCATTTTGACTCTTTGTATGCTAATTTTACATTTTAATTCCAATCAATCATCTTCACGAGTTTAATTTTTTGTGTATTTTTTATTTTCTTTTTAATAATTCTTTAGGCCTTAGGTAAATTAGAATTAGATTAGTTCAATCCTTCAAGGATCGACATCTCACATATTACACCCACAACCTGTGTGCTTGTAATATTTTGAGGGTTAAAAAAAAATTAAAACTTGCCTTAATAAGTTTTTGGCACTGTTACAGGGGAAATAGGAGGGTTAGTTTAGTTCTTATAGTCTAAGGCGTTCTAATCACTCTTATGTTTGTGAATTTGCATAGACATAAGAGTCATTCAAAGTTCAAGTCGGATCATTGAAACCCTAGCACTCGATATCACTAGCCTGGAATGAGCCATTCGAAGAGCCAATCGTCAAACAGAAGATTTTGAAAAATTGATGGCTAAGGAATTTCATCAAGGGTTTCAGCAAGGAGGAACCTAAGGGGCCAACCTCGGACCCTCATAGATTTCATGAGACTAAGATTTGATGCAAGCAATCAAAGTTATAACATTTTATTATCCCATGATTAGGGTTAACCCTAGGATACTATATATGAGAGTTTATTGAGAATTTAGAAGTGCATTTATGCTTTATATGGCATACACATACACGTGAATAATGTTGTCACTCATGAAAATAATTGTAGATGCATTTATTAACATTTTCCAGGTATAAGTGATTTTAATGTGATTAAAATGTGAATTATGGATTATTTGTCTTGAAAATTGAATTAGTGTGTATTACAATTAATTTCGCATTTTTAGAGACATTTTGGATATTTTGGAAATTAATTGAAAATTTAGACTAGGAAAAATGTAGAAATTAGAGACAAATAGAAGAGTGACGTTTGGTAATTTAGATGAAGGATAAATGGACTAATTGTGGATTGAAAAATGGACCTATTAAGGTGTGACATGTGGACAAATGGCTAAAGGACAAATGGTAGTCTTACATGGAGGACACATGTTATACATGCAATGGTGACATATGGCACTGTATTTTGGAGACATCTAAATCACTTTTTTTTGTTTGGCAAAGAAGATTTCTGTAGCTCTCTTGTGTCTTCACCAAAATCACCTTCACCAAAACTCTTTCCTTATTGTTCATCACCAAAAACAACATCTTTATCCTTGTTCTCCATCACCGAAACACCTAACTGTGCATTTTTTTTGTTATTTTCTTATCCAAGTTACACCTTACAAAGTCTTCATCCATTTGAGGTTTTCGATTGTTATTGCATCCTTGTGTTTTTCCATCCACCAAAATCTCTTATTTGCTCTCTTTATTGTTGGAATTTTTTTGAATCCAGTAAGTGATGTTGTAAGTTGTATGGTAGTGAAAATGACTTTCTGTTAAGTTTCTAATGTTTGTAAATTGATGCATGCATGAGCGATGTGGATGTATGTGCGGGTGGTGAAGGAAGAAGCAAATTCGTGATATGATTTGTAAGGTGAAGGATTATGATGATTGGAGTTAAATGAAGAGTAGGGAAATGCAGAAATTGTAATATGTAAAAGTATGAATTAGGATCTATTTTGGGTTGTGATTATTCTTTTTTTTCTTTTTGATCCAATGTAAATATGTATTGGTCAAAATGAGACTGTACATGATCTGATAGGGCATAACCTGACCTCAATGAAAGTCCACAATGTTATGGCAACAAAAAGGCATAAAGTCCCTAAGCTAAATAACCAAAAATACCTAAAAGGGTCAATAAGTTTCCTATGGTTAAAGTCCAAATAAATCAGATTGAGCTATTTGAAATTTGACCACGGCTCAACATATAATCCCAACCCAAGCACAAAAGGTTGAGCAAAAACAGTTAACAAAAACTAGCGCATGCAATGAGCCCAAGCCCACACGGAGGATAGTGGACCATCGTATAAGGCTAAAGCAGATGGGAATCAATCGAGCAGATGAGCTAAGGCTCGCAGGGGAGC
Organism: Erythroxylum suave; assembly: GCA_027563595.1. Lineage (NCBI taxonomy): Eukaryota > Viridiplantae > Streptophyta > Magnoliopsida > Malpighiales > Erythroxylaceae > Erythroxylum > Erythroxylum suave. Next base: position 40,005 of record JAOSBN010012293.1, on the reverse strand, counting down.
AGTGACTCCAGGGTGTAACCAAGGCATTCGGCGTATGGGCAGTGTTCTCATGTGGCCCAACAAGGTCTAACAAAGTATCGGCATTTACTCCATTAAGCAGGGCAGGAGAAGACAGGTCTTCCGATTAGGCGCAGGATCAAGATTTACGTGAACAGTACCATGCATGGGAACAGTACCATGCATGGTACGTTCACCCCAAGGGAGGACCTAGGACCCGCTGGAGGTCCATACTACACCGGCGATTAAGGAGATCGACCAGCACCCAAGATACCATGGCCAGATTCATCGGAGCACAGCCAGAGAGTAAGACAACTGTGGAGTAGCTCAAAGAAAGGGAAGCATCAATCAGACCAGCGGAGAAGCCAGGTAGTGCAAGAAGATAGCGACCAGTTCACCTATCATCAGTGCGGGAAGCCAGCTGAGCAGCCAATTTGTGCAAGAAACATCAAAGATTACAACGATCGTCAAGGTGAAAATCCTGCAAAATAGCAAACACATTAGAAACTAAAGACCCTTCTAGTGTGTCACCAGACGTCTACATTGGCCAAATTATAAGTCAGCACACCCTGCCCAGTCAGGTCTCCCATGGCACCAGAGATCCTCCCCTCAGCCAATGCCTAGTTAGCGGTGGAAAAGAACCCTGCCTCTGCTATGTGATGGAGCACTTCTCTCCCACAAAAAACCTGTAGAGCCTACTACTGCCCTTCCGGATCAGGAGCTCCCAGTTGGGACAGTACTAGGACTTTCATGCATAACACCCTCCCCCAACACAAACATCACCCGCAACGAACAAAAGCATTTACAGTCCATAGGACTTCAAGCACACAAGTCCCGTATACTGCCACCCTCCCCTCCATTCCACTTCCTTCCTCCCATAGGCATAGACCATCCCTCAAACGCCACCACTCCGTCTCGTTAGTAGAGGGATACAATCAGGGCAGTATTTAAAGTCTACTTCCATAACATCACAAACACAAACTACCAGGTGGGTTGTGGACCTTGCGGGGACGTCTAGGTTCCAGGGTTACTGTAGACCCTTCCTGTGCAGATACAGTTGGGGCCGCAGTCAACTACTCCCTTACATGCAAAACCCCTCCCTCATAGAAACAGAGTAACCCTGCATCAGAATTGCCCTGCATCTCCCGTGGTCAAGTGCACCCAAGTCAATAAGCACACAGAGTTCATAATTCGCAGGCAATGTACAACTTGCTTCTTGATTTATACCCCCATATGTAAGCACGTAGTATACCCTGCACAGCCAATCAAAATGTAATCATCGAAGGGGAATATAGGCGATACAAGATTTTGTACACCATAGTTTTGATCTAGGCTGTGATATCCGCAATGGTAAATTGACGGCCATCTAAGACTATGGCATTTCGGGTTTTCCATAATACATAGACTGGGCACAAAAAAGCCAGACGAGAGGCTTTGCTTCGCAGGCGGGAGCCTGGATACAGACATTTGAGCCATTTAACAGCACTCAGAAGGGTGGTCATACGTCTTGATATATTCAGCCACTCCCGAATCCCACTCCATACAGCATCCGTGAATGAACATTGGAAAAAAAGGTGATCCACAGTCTCCAACTCCAGATTACAAAGGCTACAAGTCTGAGGAATATCCAAAAAGGAGAGGTTGGCCTTGGTAAGTAGGCGGTTACGGAAGCTAAGCCAGGCTATTATGGAGAATTTTGGGGGAATATAAGATTTCCAAATAAAGGTCATCCATGGACGGCGAATTTGTGAGGGCCGGATCAGATCATAAATAAGGGACGGGGAAAGGCTATTACCATTGCAATATCATTGTAAGCCATCGGTCCTTACTACATGCATGCCCAATTTGTCAACAAGTAAATTGCGTATCACCGCTAGTTTCTTCAAAAGAGGAGAATCTCGACTGTGTGGGAGCCAATCCCAAATGGAGGTGCCCTTTAAATAATATTCGTGGATCCATTGGACCCATAAGGAGTCCGCCTTGACATGAATGTTCCACAATGTTTTAGGAAGCAGTGCCATATTCCATAATTTGCTATTTTTTAATCCCAAACCTCCTTCAACCTTGGGAACACATATATTATCCCACGCGAATCGGAAATGTTTACCCACCCATAAAAACAACCGACACATGGAAGTGATGCGGTCTAAAATAGTGATAGGGATCGGGAATGCCTGGAGCTAAAAAGAGAGGACCCCTTGTATCACTGAATTAATCAATTCTAGTTTCCCAGCATAGGAGAGGGATTTGCCCGTCCAAAAAGTGAGGAAATACTCCACCGACTCAAGAAGGGGAGAATATTGTGCAACAGATACTTTCATGGGAGCTAATGGGATACCATGGTATCGGGCCGGGAAATCACCCAAGGGTATTTGAGCTAGTCGAAGAATAGTATCTTGCAAACCAGGTGGGACCCCTTTCAGATAAATAGTCGATTTAGAATAGTTCATACGGAGACCTGCCACTTGCCCCAATTCTGTCAATACATTCAACAGGATCCGAATAGATCTAAGATCCCCTCGAGAGAAAAACATTAGGTCATCGGCGAAGGCAAAGTGGGTAATGTTAAGTTTCTAACACTTAGATGATACTTGAATTGAGGAGATGAAGTCTGAATTTTCATAAGGCGAGAGAGATATTCCAAGCAAAAGAGGAAAAGAGTAGGGGACATAGGGTCCCCTTGTCGAAGCCCCCTCTTTCCTTGGAACAAACCAAATACAGATCCATTGATAGATATTGAATATGAGGCGGTAGATACATATTCCATGACCCACCCAATAAAGCGCCTAGGAAAACCCAGTAGAGTCATTATAGATTCAAGGAAGGGCCATTCCACCGTGTCATAGGCTTTGGTAAGATCAACTTTTAGCATACATCGGGGTGAGATCCGCTTGCGAGTGTACCCACGCACAAGCTCTTGGGCCAAAAAGATGTTGTCTAGCATAGTACGACCAGGGACAAAAGCGACTTGAGCATGATCCACAATCTATCCCACCACCGGGGCCATCAAAGAAGAGAGGATTTTTGTAATGACCTTATTGGTGATATTTAGGCATGCTATAGGCCGGAAGTCTGAAGCATGTAGGTTCTCCTTCTTCTTCGGAATTAAGGTCAAGATGTAGTGGTTAATCTGTTTCAAGAGTCGCCCGTGGTAAAAAACTCCAAGACAGCTCGCATAAGGTCAGGACCTACCACGTCCCAATTGCTTTTAAAGAAAGCAGACGTATAGCCATCTGGCCCTGGTGCCTTATCACTAGCAATATCAAAGAGAGCTATGCGGATCTCATCCTCTCTGATCGGGGCAGTAAGAAGGTTTTGGGCCTCCTCTCCAAGCATGGGTCCACGCATAACAACACCAGGATCTATACCGTGGACAGAGGTGGAGGAACCCAAGAGTGCTTGATAATAATTCAGTATGGAAATCTCAACCTCCCTGAGGGAGGTAGTCATGGTCCCATCTTCACGGACTAGAGCAGAAATAGAATTTGAGATCCCCCTTTTCCGAGCTATAGCATGAAAGTATTTCGTACTTTTATCCGCGTCAAGGAGATAAGTACATTTTGCCTTCTGCTGGTAGAATTTCCTCTCCGCATAGGCCTCCACATTCAAAGCCTTCAAAGGGGCTTTCAGTAATTTCAATTTCCTACACAAGAGAAATTGATGAGTACCCTCCTCTTGGACGAACCAATGTTGCTGGAGGAGGGTAGGGAAACATGAGTGTTGGATCCACATATTGAAAAATTTAAAGGGCCGATTCCCAATCCCTGACAACTGATGGAATTTAAGCACAATAGGGTAATGGTCAGAGTCCGGAAGCATATCTAGAAAGTGAGCTTTACAGTCAATACCCACAGAGCTCCATTGAGAATTGATAAGCACTCGGTCAAGTTTGGCCCGCAAGCCTTTTTTTGTGCCAAGTAAAGAATTCACCTTGGGAGGGGGCATCCATTAGTCCCATTGAGAGACGAAAATCTGACAAATCCTTCAAGAGATAGGCTGAGGGAGGACGGTAGCCTACTCTCTCCCTCGCAGCACAAACACAATTATAGTCTCCCATGATACCCCACGGTAAATTAAGGGTAGAACCCACCCGGGCCAAGTGGTGCCAAAGGTTGCGGCGCTGAGTGACACTGTACAAACCATACACAAAAGTGAGGAGAAAAGAGTGCTAGGTAATACAACATTTGACCTGACAATGGATGTATTGTTCACCAATATCAATAATGGTGCATTGTAGAATCTGCGGGTTCCAGCAAAGGCACATCCGACCACCAGGGATACAGTCAAAATTATTACACACATTCCATCCAGGGAATAGGTTAGTAGCAAAATGGTTCAAGCTAAGTAGGTTCAATTTTGATTCAAGAAGGCAAACCATAGCACAATTGTGTTGTTTTATAAGCCGAACAACACGGTGTTGTCGCGAGGCCTTATTGAGACCCCGGACATTCCAGCAGAGGATAGTCATCACCCGGGGGAGGAGACCCGCGCACCTCCAGCCGGTTTAGAGGAGTCCAAAATGCCTTTACCTTTATCAATTTTCCTCTTACCTCCCGAAGTAGCACCAGCAGCCCCTTCATGAGCTACAAATTTAGCTGAAGTGTTCCCACTAATATTCAGCCCATCACCAATTACTACCAATCTGCCCCCATTTTTCACTTGTGAAGCCTTACTACCCACAAGTCCATCACCCTTTGAATTGTGATCAGGTCGGCCTTTGGAAGATTCTTGACCATGTGAGTGTGATGTGTCCACCTTGCGGCCAATACCTATCCGGGAGCTGCGTCTAATGTTAAAGCCACTAGAAGGGGTAGGTGGAGGGACTTCAATACCACTAGTTAAGTCGTCATTGGGTGTAATGGTCAGTGGGCCTTGGGACAGTGGTTGGCGCTTTAAAAACTAGTCAGTAATGGTAGGCGGACAATTACTCAAATTCTGTTGTTAGCCCTCAGCCAAAGTAGAAGAAGGAATTGCATTGACCTCCAAAACAGAACTAGGTGCAGCAGGTGCGTCACAGGCATGATTAGTAACCTTCCAGATATGGGCAGCATTTTTACTAGTAGTGGGATCAGAAGACAGCACCCCTTTCGCAGTATTTTCCCCCCCAACCTGTCTCTCATCCGCAACACCTGAAGAAGCTAAGTCCTGCTGTCCCGAAGAGTTAACCTTTTGCTTCTTCTGTTGAGCCAGCACCTTACATTCAAAGGGGTTATGTCCAAAGGCTTTGCAAGCACAACAGTAGCGTGGAAAAGATTCATAGATGATAGATTGATAATATTGAGTGCCACCCGACATCTTAACACTGAACCGAGTGATGGGTGCTTTAGCAACATTTACCTCCACAAGCATGCGAACATAACCAAGGCAAGCACCATCACTAGTGATATGTTCCGTGCAAAGTGGTTTACCTACCCGAGAGGCCAGCTTAGATAGTGCATTTTCAGATCAAAGCTCAAGGGGAACATTAGGGAATTGGATCCAGATTAGGACCTCCATAAATTCTGCATGATTAAAAGCAAATCCCGGGGAAAGTTTTTTCAATAACAAGGTTTTGCCAAACAACACATAGGGGCCACCGACTAGAACAGTAGTGCGATCTTCATCAGTATCGAATTGGAAGAGTACCCATCTAGGGTTTTGGGGCAATATTTTACTACGAACACCCCATTTCTCGACAAGTCCCTCCAATGCCTTCATACCAGGAAATCTGCTGGTAAAACAGCCCACCAAGCAATACCCCCAACGTTCCTCCACGTTGAGTTCATCAGCAGCCTCCATCACCACCTCATCTTCCACTTCACAGAACCGCAATTTCATACCCTTTGAAGGGTCACGATTGCTTCGAAACAAGCTGGCAAAAGATGGTTTGGGGGTGGGAGCAGCCTTGGTCGGTTCAGTATTTAAAGGTTCCTTAGGCAGTGAGGAACCCGAAGGTGACTTCACTAGCTCATGTTCAGTAGATTCATCAGAGGTTTCGCCACCAGAACTAGTATTACCAGACAAGTCTTCACTGTCCGTTGCCCCACTCTCGGAGGAGGCAGAATTGGAGTTTGTCCCCTGTTCAATGGCCAGTAAGCTAGCTGAAGTAGCACCTTTTTGAAGTCCCATGACGCATTCTCGAGTAATATCACGGCCCTTGCGGGGTGAAGGCAGACGTTTTCCCATACCGCATAGGTCAAATGAACGGAAAAGCCAATAATCCACACAATATGCCTGCAAGGATCTACCCAACTGCTAGAAATATGCTAGAAAATTAAGTATAAAGCAATCACCAGATATGAGTTCTTATGGCCACAACCTTTTGGGCACGACAGAAATCCCAGCTTGAACAATACAGAGCAACCGCACAAAACTCAGGGCAATGTCGTCCTAGTACGACCCCAGTGACCTGCAAAGACACTCAGCCCAGTATTTCAGGATTAACAGGTGAAATTAAATTAATCACCACACACAAGACGAATGGGAGAACAAAGCAGAAAAACTTCTGTAAACACTCGTATAAGATGCGTCCACAAACAGTGCCCCGTCAAGCAAAGCGCCACCCCGAGTGTCACTGAGATTAGGTACGAGGCTGGGAGCGGTAAGATGGAGGATAGTCGAATCCAACCTGACTAGTTCAAGAGCCAAAAGATCCAAGAAGAAACCAAAATCGGGAATCCAGGAGCTGGGCGGGAAACCGCCGCCAAAACCCTCGAATTTGAATCTGTCGTCATAGAGCCGGGAGAACCCCCAATGTATCGCCAAGCAATAAACAACACCGAGGCTGGGACCCTCAAAGGATCGCCATATGGATCAGCGGAGAAACACAAAGCACCCATGACTATTGTATGCTACCGCCTCAAATGGGGGGAGATACGAAGAAAGACAAACCGAACAGGTCAAAGAAAAATAATGCGGTATGTAGTAGCAAATCAGGAGGTTGAACACCAAAGAAAAGAAATGGATTCAAAGGGGATGCGAGATCACCGTGATTTCCATAGGAAAATTGCCACTGATTTGAGAGAAACTCAAAACGCACCCTTACTAAATTGTGATTATTCTTGAAATTATGGATAGTAACTAGAGAATTCTGAACTGAAAAATTAGGTTTTAATGAATCATCAACTTGAGATAAAGAAATGATGGAACTTTGACAATGAATTGTGCTAGAGTATGTTATATGCAGTGTTTTATTGAACATAAATTTTGGACATAACTTGATCTGTGAATATCTAAATTGGATGGATTTTGATCTAAATTGAACTAGAAATCTATAGCTACAATTTTTATGAAGAAGTAGAATTTGAATTATGTCATTAAAGGTTTTGAAATTTAGCTTGAAGTTGAGCTCTACCATAGGCATCAGCACTATACCTGTCAGAAATCATGTCCTTATCTTTATCGCATATACTATATTGATGTATGCCGAATCAAAAAATGTTGTTTTAATAAAATTTGTAGATTATTATCTTACATTTCTATTGGTATAAACTTTGTAATTTTTAGATATCAATACTGTGAGATATAGGTTTTACAAATTAGAATGCACCTCAGGGGTGCATGATCATGCACCAGCACGATCATGCAATTTCCTTTTAATCATGGGAATGCATGATCGTGCACTAACCTTTCAGTTATGGAATGCACGATCATGCACTAGCCAAAATTTTGAATGTGCACAGTCTATAGTGTTTTGAGCATAACTCATGGATTACTAAACCAAATTGAATGATTTTTGTTTCGTTTGAAACTTAAGACACAGAGGAACATTTTATTAGAAGATATTATTGTCTAAAAACGTCCTTTTTATGGGTAAAAATAGCCATACAAATCTGACCCGAAATCTGCCTAAGAAAATCTAGGCAAAAATGTAGGAAAAGCATCGTGGGCAGCGATTTGGTTTTCATAGAAATGTTTTTATTATGAAATAGTTGAACAAACCAATGCTAGGGTATTTCCATATGAGGTATTAATGTTTAAATAAGAGCTTAAATAAATTTATTTGATGTTGATTGAAAGGATTAAGGTGAGTAAAGTGTAATTTTGGAGTTAAGAATCTTTAGAAGGTGTTGTAAATTGTTTATGATGTGTATTAAAGAAACATACCCGAGAATTTTTCATTGAACATGTATGATACATGATACATTTGAAGTAAATCACTTGTTAATATAGAATCACTTATAATATGTAAAATACACAAGAAGGGGGGTTGAATTGTCTAAGATAGTTATCTTTATAAACTTCTTGATTTTCTCGAAAACTCAGACGATTACAAAACAACGTACTTAATTTGTTTGAGTAATGCAACAACAAAAATAATATCTTTTTCTTCTAACTACAAAAATTAAAGAGATAAGGGTTAGAGAATATGACACCATGATTCACACTGATTTACACTTAACCTTTAGGCTACGTCCAGTCCTCATAGTTTACCTGAGATTTCACTATCTCTTCAATTTTACAAGTATTATTTCTACCCTTTCAGAGCTTCTTCAGGTCTCTTTCACAAAATATTCTTTATCTGCTATCTTATCCTCTTCAGGCTCTAGCCTTCCTTTCTCTAGAAAAGATATTGTTTGAGCTTTTCTAAACTCATGCTACAGGTGTTCTTGATCCCTGTCTTTCTTCTTTTCACTCAGGATATTTGTACAGTAAAAGATTAGTAAAAATTATTTTTTCTACGACTACGTTGATATTTATAATCTAATTCGCCAATGACTTTTTTGAAAAAAACTGCTTGTAGATTCTTTAAAGATCTGTTGTTAGTTAAGTCCTATAACCACCTCCAACTAACTAACTGTCGTTGTAGATTATATCATCTTGATTTGATTTGTATGTTTCATCTTTTATCTTCGCATCGTCTTATGACTTCGTATCATCTTATGTTTGCGCATCTTCTTATGACTTCGCATCATCTTATGATTGTGCATCGTCTTATCTCTGCGCATCTTCTAAAGACTTTGTGACTGTGTATCGTCTTATGCCTGCATATCGTCTTATGTCTTTGTAACGTCTTATGACTATACATCGTCTTATGTCTTTATGACTGTGTATCGTCTTATGTCTTCGCATCATCTTATGACTTTGTATCATCTTATGATTGTGCATCGTTTTATGACTTTGTATCTGCGCACTTAATAAACTTATTAAAACAGTTCACACACTTCTATTATTATTATTTGAGTTTCATCAAAATCAATAGAAGAAGTGAAGTCTTCTTGACTTAACAATCTCTCCCTTTTTTATGATAACAAATAACCATAATATTAGAAGATAAAAGAAATATTAAAGTGAATAACAATAGTATTCAGACAAATAATATTTAGACAAATGATATATTTATTTAGATGATTAATACAAGATATACAGTGTGCATAACAATTTAAAAAAAACTAATTTTCCTCTCTTTTCCACTATTCTCCCCCTATTTGTTATTAATCAGAAAAAATATCACTTCAGACGCTTCAAAATTTCAGAAAAGATATATTGAATATCAGTGCGGATCGTCTTGAGGTCTTGTTCAGTAGAAACACATGGAAGTGCTACTTCCTCATGGAGATCAACCACTGAGTCTTTTAGTTCATCAACCTTAGTTTCTATTTCTTCAATATGTTTGGCTAAGGCTTCTTGAACTTCCTTATGCTTTTGACTAGCTTTAGTTCAATTGATGAAATTCTTCAAGAGCTCCGAATTAACGATGGGATCTTGTAACTTTTCACTTAGTGGATGTAGATACTCAGAGACAAATAGTTTTCTAATTGAGTCGTCTAATTCAATTATTGTGATCGAGGATAATTGAAAATGTTGTGTTTGGTGAGGAATGTCAAGATCATTAGGTTTGGGTAGTTTGAAAATTAGTTTTCCTAGAAAGTGTAGAATATATTTGACTGAAGGAATGAAACCTAAAGGTTTAAAATAAATAAGTAGATGTACAAAGGTTTCTAAGTAAAAATTGATACCTTCAATTGTGATACTTTTGTACCTTCCTTTTGAAATTGTCCCAACTACCTTGAAACTTTCATCTGGAGTAGGTGCACCAAAGTTACTTCCTGATGGCCTTGATATGTGGTGTGAAATATAGACGCCTAAAGGTTGAGTTGCATGGCATACATCATTTATACTCTTTATCAGCACTTGAATTTCTTTTTCCATGAGATCATCTTCTTGTCTCTTAGGGAATTTCTTCTTCTTTCCTTTGTCTTTGCTGTATACCAGTGTTGGACATCTTGGTTATACATCTAGTACAATCTTTATTGCCGTTCTATTTGTCACTGGGTAGATGGTGTAAGGATTCTTCGTCATCTTCAATGGATACGGTTCTGCTTTTTCATCTCGCAAAATACCATACAATCTTCTTTCTTCAGGGCTTAGAAAATGTTTCGTTTGATCGCTTACTACTGTAGGTTCAACTTAAACCTTAACTTTCTATATAGAAGGTTCTCTTATGATCACTGAACCTCTGTTGCGGTCAGGCATTGATTCTTCTATTATCTTCATCTTCAAGTATTCTTTCTTCATTGGTTGCGGGGGATTATAAGTAACTTGTTGCGTTTCCACAGTCTGTGTCTTTTGTTGAACATCTGACGATAAAACCTTCCTTTTTTGAGTCGGTTTCGTCTTCTTTAGTTCTTCTATTGGCTTGGAAGAGAGTTGTTATTGAGACTTCTTCTACTCAAATACTAACTTCCTTTTTATCTCTGTCTCTCTAGACAGTTAATCTGATTAAGTCTGAGGGATAGAGACAATTTCTTTGGTAGGCTGCTATTGTTGTTGTTGTTGTTATTGTTGCTCCGTTGCACTTTCAAAACCTTGACTAAGAATAAGAGTTTTTTTTTCTTTTCTATTCTTGTTATCGTAAGTCCCTCAGTCTTGGTGACCTTCTTAACTTCTCGAGTTTTTCTGAGGAGCGTCTCAGCCTTCCTCTTTAAAGACACTTTATGAGTTGGTTGTTGAATTGAACTTTCCTTCCTTTCAGGAATCGTCTTAGCTTGTAGTGGCTTATAAGAAGATTGTTCACTTTTTACCTTTGCTGAGATTCTTCTAGACCACTGAGGTTTTGCTTGTATTCTAGATGAAACATCTTCTTTCCTGCTTCGTCTGATTGAAAGCTCCCTCTTAGACTGTGCTTTAGGTGTGAAATCTTTATCTGTTTTAGCATCAGTCTTGATCCCTATTTTGCGAATAGTAGAGGCATTGATAACACTCTTAATATTTAGCTTTGCTCTGTTTCCTCTATCAGGTAGTATTCTAGATTCTTTGAAAAATATTGTCAACAACATACCGTAAAGTAATGAACCACTCTTCTGATTATAATCCTCCTTAGTCTTTATCATGTATTTCAGGATTAAGAATGGAAGATTAATAGAATAGTGTGTGAGAAGATGAAATAGAAAATGTTTATCATTCATTGTCACCAAATCCTTTGATCCCGCTCTTGGTAGAATATAGTGAAGAAGAATTGAGTGAAGAACCCTAGCCTTTGGAATTAGATTTTAAGACTTCTTGACTCCTAGATTACTCGGTCCATATAGTTGTTGATTGATGTTATCTTTATTATGAACAATTCACTTTGTATTGTTGAGCAGTTTTGCTCCTTCATTTGGACATTCAGTAGCCCTCACAATAGGCTTTTGTATGATAATCACCGACAACCTATCTACCTCTGATATCAAGGTGTCATCTACTACCTTTGCATTCTTCCATAACTCATATACTTCATTTGGATACATTGGATCTTGGATTTTGAAGAAATTTTCCCAACCAGCTACTTTGATCTCAGGTTCGATATCCATTTAATCATCCTTCAGAGAAGTGAAATCGACGAGTCTCCTATAAACAAAAGATTTTGACATTCTTCTAAAATGTAATGAATAAACATTAAACACAGAGATGTATGTTGTTGAAAGAAGCAAGGTTAGTTTGTAGAAGATATTGAAAGAGAGATATGAAATGAAAGTGATAAAGATATAATTAACAGAAGATTGAATCATCTTTGTTGAGAGCAACCTTGAAGCAAGTCAGTTACTAAGGGAATTCTAAAATGTAAAGTGTTTTAGGTATTAGAGAATTTCTTTTTATAAACACTCTTGAAGAGTTACCATTTGTAACATCTGAGACTGATCCACAGGTAATCATAAGATTGATATTACCGAGTGAAAGTTACCATTACTATTCATTCTTAAGAACTTACAACTTTTCTGCTTCATTAGGGTGTATCGTCTAGGTCATGGAGTTTCAGATAAATGGTCATTTAACATTACCATATTCCGATTTTGTCTGATTTTCTTGAATCTATCTTCACTTAAGGGTTTGGTGAAGGTATCTGCCCATTGTTAATTGGTCTCAACAAATTGTGGATTAATGATTCCTCTATGTACATAGTCTCTTATAAAATGATGTCTAACTTCAATATGCTTTGCCCTTGAGTGTTGAATTGGATTCTTTGAGAGATTGATAGCACTTATATTATCACAAAAGATTGGAATTTGATCTTCTTGGATAGAATAATCTTCTAACTGATACTTTATCCATAGTATTTGTGAACAACAACTTGTGGCTGACATGTATTCAGCTTCTGCAGTAGAGAGAGCAATTGAACTTGGCCTCTTGCTTGACCATGAAATTATATCATGACCAAGAAAGTGACAACCTCCACTTGTATTCTTTCTATCAATCCTGTCTCTAGGATAATCAGCATCACAGTAGCCAATTAACCTTAAATCTTTACCTTTCTCATTCATTAAGCAAAGATCAGTAGAACCTGCCAAGTATCTCAATATTCTTTTAACAGCAATATAATGATATTCTCTAGGATCTGCTTGAAATCTTGCACACTAATAAACACTAAACATAATAGCAGGTCTACTTGTAGTTAGGTAAAGTGAAGAACCAACAATTCCTCTAAAAAGAGTTTGATCAATCTTCTTACCAGCTTCATCCTTAGATAAGACGATTGAAGGATGCATAGGAGTTGACATTGGTTTAACGATTTCCATTTTATATTTGATTAATAGTTCTTTGATATACTTTCGTTGATGGATAAAAATCTTCTCTTTAGTTTGTTTAATATGTAAACCAAGAAAGAAATTTAATTCACCCATCATACTTATTTCAAATTCACTTTTCATAAGAAACTCAAAATTTGAACACAACTTTTTGGAATTTACACCAAAAATGATATCATCTACATATATTTGCATAATAATAAAATCATTTTTGATACTTTTTGGAAATAAAGTTTTATCAACTTGACCTCTAATAAAGTCATTTTTAATCACAAAGGAACTAAGACGATTATACCATTCACGAGGTGCTTGTTTCAATCCATAAGAAGCTTTATGAAGTTTATACACATGATCTGGTTTATCAATGACTTCAAAACCAAGGGGTTGTTTAACATAAACTTCTTCATCTATAAAACCATTCACAAAAGCAATTTTCATGTCCATTTGAAACAATTTTATATCATGGAAAATAGCATATGCAAGTAAGATCCGAATAACTTCTAATCTAGCTACAGGAGGATATGTTTCATTATAATGTATTCCTTATTATTGATTATAACCTTGAGCTACTAATTTAGCTTTGTTAAGGGATACCTTTCTTGATTTATCTAGTTTATTCTTGAATACCCATCTAGTTCCTATGATAGATTTGTTGGATAGTTTAGGTATTAGAGACCAGACTTTATTCCTAATAAATTGATTTAACTCCTCTTACATAGCTAAAATCTAAGCATCATCTTGAAGAGATTCATCAATTTTCTTAGGTTCTAATTTAGAAACAAAAGCTACATTGGCCTCTCTCCTAAACTTAGATCTAGTTCTCACTCCTTCTGATGTTTCTCCTATAATCAGGTTTTCTGGGTGAGAAGATTTATATCTCCAGTCTTTTCTTAAACTAATATTTTCAAAAATATCTACTACTTTATCAGAAGGATCGTCTAATGATGAATCGTCTGGGTTACTGTTTAAGGGAGCAGATAGAGTTTCATCATCAAAATCATCTCTCCTGTCTAGATGAGAATCATCATCAAATTTTGCATGCATAGGTTGTTTAAAATAGGTTGCAGAAATACTCTATGTTGAATATAACAAGTTGCATTTACAGCTTCTGCCCAGAAGTACTTAGGAAGATTCATTTCATATAGCATAGTCCTTGTCATTTCCTGATTCGTCTTGTTCTTTCTCTCTACAACTTCATTTTGTTAAGGAGTTCTAGGAGCTGAGAAATTATTGAAAATTCCATTCTCTTCACAAAACATTCTAAATTTTTCATTTTCAAATTCTCCACCATGATTACTTCGAATACTAGCTATAGAAATTCCTTTTTCATTTTGTAACTTTTTGGATAAAACTTTAAAGCATTTAAAAGATTCATCTTTATGAGATAAAAACAATATCCAAAAAAATTTAGTAAAGTCATCAGCAATTATTCTAGTAGGTCTAAACAAGTCTATATGTAACAGCTCTAGTGGTCTAAATGAAGTTAAAATGTTCTTAGATGAAAAAGATGATTTAACTTGTTTTCTTTTCTGACAACTCTCACAAAGAAATCTTTGTTAAAACTTATCTTTGGTAAACCTCTTAGCAAATCATGTCTAACTAATTTGGAATTATGTTTAAGGCTAACATGTCCTAGCTTTTTGTGCGAAATTAGTTTTTCATCACCTTTTGATATAAGATATGAAATATTTTGACTCTTCAAATCGTCTAAGTTAATTTTATAGAGATTGTTTCGTCTCTTGGCAGAAAAGAATTTGGACTCGTCCTTGTTTTTAACTAGACAAGAATTTTGATTAAAGAATACTTCAAAACCAGAATCACATAACTAAATTATGTTGATTAGATTATGCTTTAAACCGTCAACTAGCAGAACATTATCAATAGATGAAAACAAATTTTTACCAATTTTGTTGATCCCAATAATTTTTCCCTGCTAGTTATCTCCAAAAGTTACTGATCCTCCATGCTTAAGTTAGAGGTCTAGGAACATAGACCTTTTGCTCGTCATGTGTCTCGAGCAGCCACTGTCCAAGTGCCATTGATGGTGTTTGCTTTTTCCAAGTAAAGAGATCTACCATATATACTATATCCTTCTTAGGTACCCATAGTTTCTTGGGTCCTTTGGGGTTAGTCTTATAATTATTCTTAGAATAATAATAAAAATGATGTTTCTTTTTCCCTCTGTGAGGAACAAACTTCCTATTGTGAAGAACATTACGATTATGAGTAGTATTTCTTCCAGAAAATCCTAAATCACTTTTATCATCTGGATGTATATAACTTCCAATAATATTATCCATCCATTTTGTGATTTCTATAAATTTTGATAAATCTGCTGAAAGACTATTAATCCTTTGTTTTAACTGATTAATCTCCTCAAATCTATTTACAGTTACTTTCTTTTTCATATCATCTATTTGTTTCTTAAGGCAGACGTTTTCTTCTTCTAATAGCTTTGTTTTCTTGGAATTTTCAACACACTTCTTTTTTAACAATCTATATTGTTTTAAAATAGCATGTGAATCTTTTAATAATTTTAAATAAGCATGCTCAAGAACATTAAAGTCAGAGATTACCTCATCATCATTTTCGCATTCAGCTGCCAAGCATATATTTGTTAATTCTAATGAATAAGAATTGGATTCAGATTCAGACGAATCCAAACCTTCCCATGTTGCCATCATGCCCTTTTTGTTTTCTTAACTCTTCTTTTGTTTTCTTTTGAGCAAAGGGCATTCAGACTTGTAATGTCCTGATTTATTACACTCATAGCAGACGATATAGCTTTTATCATTCTTCGAATCATCTTTGCTAATCCTTTTAAAAGAGGAGTCTTTGTTTCCCTTTTTCTTTTTCCACATCCTTGTAATTTTTCTTGAAATGAAATATAACTCATCTTCTTCTTCACTTGAATCTTGATCAGATTCACTAACATCATCATTCTTGATTTCTTTAATCTTTAATGCTTTTGAAGACGTACTTCTATTTTTCTGCATATTTTGATTCTTCTTATTCTTCTAACCAGCCTTCAATGCAATAGATTTATCCATTCTAGGTTTATCTTCTGCATCAAGCTCTACTTCATGAATTTTCAGTGAACCAAGCAATTCATCCAGCTTTAGCTTGCTTAAATCCCTGGCCTCTTGTATTGCTATTACTTTGGGTCCTCATCTTTTTGGAGGACTTCTGAGAATCTTTTTAACACGGTCTTAACTATCGTAGATTCTCTTCAAAGCTTTAAGTCCATTAATAATTGTTTGGAATCGTCCAAACAATTGATCAATAAACATCTTTCATTTTAAACAGCTCATACTGATGAACAAGAATACCAATCTTGGATTCTTTCACCTAGTTTGTGCCTTCATATGCAATGGCTAATGTGTCCCACATTTCCTTTACAGATTCGCATCCGTGAACCTTATCATATTCATTTCTGCTTAGAGCACAACTTAAAAAGAACTTGGCCTTTGAGTTTAATTGAACACGAGCTTTCTGATCGACTGACCATTGTTCACAAGAGATGCTTTTCCCTTCGTAGTCTATTGGAACATATGGACCACTTTCAGTAATATCCCAAAGATCAATGTGAGTGGATTCTATGAAGAGCCGCATCCTGTCCTTCCAATAATGATAGTCTTCACCATTAAATGCAGGGGGTCGTGAGACGAAGGCACCTTCAGTTATAAAAACCTGTGATTCAGCCATGGATCTTTATCCTCACTTTGTAACAGTGTTTCTTGGAAACTTGCGCTCTGATACCAACTGAAATAAATCACTTGTTAATATAGAAATCACTTATAATATGTAAAATACACAAGAAGGGGGGTTGAATTGTGTAAAATCGTTTAAGAAAGTTATCTTTACAAACTTCTTGATTTTCTTGAAAACTCAGACGATTACAAAACAACGCATTTAATTTGTTTGAGTAATGCAATAGTGGAAATAATATATTTTTCTTTTATTACAAAAATTAAAGAGATAAGGGTTAAAGAATATGACACCCAAATTTATACTGATGCACCCTTAACCTTTGGTCTACGTCCAGTCCTCAAAGTTTATCTGAGATTTCACTATCTCTTCAATTTTACAAGTATTATTCTACTCTTTCAGAGCCTATTCAGGTCTCTTTCACAAAGTACTATTTATCTGTTATCTTAGCCTCTTCAGGCTCTAGCCTTCTTTTCACTAGAAAAGGTATTATTTGAGCTTTTCTAAACTCACGCTACAGGTGTTCTTGATCTCTGTCTTTCTTCTTTTCACTCAGGATATTTTTATACAGTAAAAGATTAGTAAAAGTTATTTTGTCTACGACTACACTGATATTTATAATCTAATTTGCCAATGGTCTTCTTGAAAAAAACTGCTTGTAGAATCTTCAGAGATTTGTTGTTAGTTAAGTCCTATAACCACCTCCAACTAACTAACTATCGTTGTAGATTATATCATCTTGATTTGATTTGTATGCTTCGTCTTTTATCTTCGCATCGTCTTATAACTTCGTATCGTCTTATGTCTGTGCATCTTCTTATGACTGTGCATCGTCTTATGTCTATGCATCGTGTTATGACTTTGTGTCTGCACATTATCTTATATCTGCGCATCGTCTTATGTCTTTGTATCATCTTATGACTGTGCATCGTCTTATGTCTTTGTGACTGTGTATCATCTTATGTCTTCGCATCGTCTTATGACTTTGTATCATCTTATGACTGTGCATCATCTTATGAATTTGTATCTGCACACTTAATAAACTCATCAAAACAGTTCACACACTTCTATTATTATTATTATTTGAGTTTCAACAAAGTCAATAGAAGAAGTGAGTCTTCTTGACGTAACAACATTTATAAAAGTAATTATGACTGATTATTCATATGAAAATGCACATGAGTGACATATAAATGTATATGATTGCATATAAAGGAGCACACCGAGCGACCGCTTCCAGACATTACTGGGACTTCAAGGCAATAAGCTAAAGGGAGCATTTGTGAGTCAAGCTAGATGATCTTCCTAGGATTGATTTATTCTATTTAACTTCCAATTATTGGACTGTTTGTGATCTGTATGTTAATTCTGGACTTTAATGGTATGAGGAGTTTGATATTTAGGAATGTATTGGAAGTGTTTTGTTTGTATTTGAAATTTGAATGACATCTATTTGCAACTGATTTCTGAATACTCAATGAAAGTTGAATGCCAGACTGAGGTCTAATGATTATAAAATTCTGTCTGTGCATCATAAGTGAATGTTATTCATAGGATATTCTGTTATTTGATTCATTTCATAAAATGCATGTTCAAATAAAGGCGTTGTGTTCAGAGTAGCCAGTCTGAAAGAGATTTAAGCTCAGAATTCTACACGTAGAGCTTTGCTCCGTGATTTTTGTATTCGACTGAGCCCAATGGGCTAGTATCCATATCTATATCTGAAAGGCACTTGGTCACAACAAATAATAATAAATTTGGAGTCTCATATGCATCTACATTTATGTATTTATGATTATGAGAGATATGCTTATGAAAACTTTTCTAAAACTGTGATTTTAAAGTGATATGCCATGATAATATGATTGATTGGGTAGTACATGTTCTGAAAGAATGTATGTGAAGTGTGTGTGACATTCATTATGTCTTATTATGATGGAAAATGTTGTGGAATTTGTTGGTTGTATGATATTTGTGTATTTGACTAGGTGAGATCATCAATGATGGATCACTTATTGAGTTCACAAAACTCATCAAAAATTGCAGTGTGGCTTTTCAGGTACGAGACAGGAGACCTAGATTCCTCATATTCTCTAAAGGAATATTTTGGATTAAGATATGGCTTAAAGGTCTGTCAGCTAGCATTTGAGGAGTTCTAGTTATTTCTATGTAGTTTTTCTATGTCTTATAGAACTTGTGTATAAGAGTTGTAAACTTTCTCATGTTTGGTTATGTAAATATTGGTTTTAGTAACTACAATGTAAATTTTTATGAATGAATGAAATGAGGAGTTGAGATTTGTTTAAAAAAGTATTGTGTATTCTTTATGATACCATGTAAGACATCATGTTTGCTCTAAATACCATTGTCATATGATATGTACTTGAATATCCTCTAGATGTTCAGGTATATACTCTATGGTAGTGGGATGTTTCAAAAGTGTTGCTAGACCTCCTGTTCAAACACCTTCATTTGAAATTAAGCTACCCCTACTGAACATGTTGCAAATAAATGTGCAATTTTACGAACTGACCATTGAGGATCTCAATTCCCATATAGTGAACTTCCTCAAAATATGTGATAACTTCTAATATCATGGGATGTCGGAAGACGTGGTTAGGATGAGGCTTTTCCCCTTTACGTTAAGGGATAGAGCCAAAGCTTGGTATCACTCTGTCATTCCTTCAAATGTCACAATATGGGAGCAATTGGTATGTGCATTCCTAGACAAGTATTTTCTACTTACTAAAATTATGAAGATGATAAAAGAAATTACGAACTTCCAAAAGAGTGATGGGGAATCATTTTACAAGGAATGGGCGAGATATAAGGATTTGAAAAGGAGGTGTCCACACCATAACTTACCAAAAGAATTTCTTTTGAAAACCTTCTACAATGGAGTCAATCCACCCATAAGAGGTACCATAGATACTATATTGACCAGATCGCTTATGCAAAAGACTGTTGACGAAGAAGAGGAGTTACTTCAAGAAATGGTCAGTAACAACTGTCTGTGGACGAATGACAAGAGTATACAACACATAACCCATAACCCTCAGTGAACAAAAAAAAAATGCTTTAGTTGTTGAACCAATTACAAAAATGGAAGCTAAGATCAACAACTTAACTCGATAGTTGACCAACATGAAAGCTTTAAGGCCATTCAACAAAGATGCGAGCTATGCGGCCAAGATAATCATGATACCATCGACTGCTTCCTAATGCAAGGTCATGAAATAGAGCAAATTAAGTATATAAGAGCACATTTTGGTTATGGTGGAGGGAACAACCCTTATTTAAACACGTATAATCCTAGGTGGAAGAATAATACAAACTTTTTGTAGTCAAACAATGCTGAAGATCAATTCCAACCTCAAAGGCCACCTAGTTTTCAACAACAGAAACCTAATTCCATGGACACCAAATTAAAAAAATCTTGGATAATATTGGTAGCATGAATGATGCACATAAGAGATTCGAAGAAAAAATTCAACAAGTGACAAAGAATCATGCATCCTCCATCCTCAACTTGAAAGTCCAAATAGGCCAGTTGGAAGATGCACTGCTTATATAAAATGTGGGGATCTTTCTAAGTAACACAGAAACAAATCCAAAGGAAAGGATTATGTTTATCATCTAGGCCTTTGAGGAGAAGCTTGATCAAGCTGAAGAAGATAAGGAGAAGTAAAATAAAAGGGCTGACCAAAATCTCTTGGTAAATGAACATAACCTGAAGGAAATCATGGAGTATCTACCTGTAATTCCATACCTCATTTTAGCATAACAGAGTTAAAAAAAATCGAGTTAAAAGAAGTCCTTAGGGTAATAAAGCATCTTAAAACAAGACTCACTCTTATGGAATCCATACAAGAGAAATTAATCAACAGAAAGGAGTTAGAAAAGCTAGCGATTGAAGTAGGAAGCACAGAGAATTATAATGAAATGGCAACATACCATGGAAACAAAATGATCTAGGAGATTTTTGCATTCCTTTCACCATAAGTAATGTCAAAGAAGATAAAGCTTTTATAGACTTAGGAGTTGGCATAAGTATGATACCTTACACTGTATGCCGAAAGATGAAGCTAGGAGAAATAGGATCGATCATGATTAGCATACAGATGGCTAATCGATCAATTCACTATCCAAAAGGTATAATTAAAGACGTAGTTATTAAGGTAGAAAAATTTACATCTCCTATGGACTTCGCCATTTTGGACATAGAGGAAGATTTAGAGATACCAATTATCCTTGGACAACCATCTATAGCCACCGCCCAATCTATTATAGATTTTGATGAGGGCGAGTTGACTCTAAGGGTGGGAATGAGAAGATGTCCTTTACGTCTCCTGTGGACTTCGTCATTTTGGACATAGAGCAAGACTTAGAGATACCAATTATCCTTGGACAACCATTTTTAGCCACCGCCCAATCTAATATAGATTTTGATGAAGGCAAGTTAACTCTAAGGGGGAATGAGAAGATGTCCTTTAACTTGTCCAATGATAAAAGAATCCATAAACATCATTTAGAGAACCAAGTTTCGTGGAGAGGTTAAACATAGTGATGATCACAAGGACCCACCTGGAAAACCACAATCTCGAAGGAATAGGTGGAAAAAGAAGATGAAGAAAATTGGTGGAGATCGCAGTTTGGTGGCTCATTTGCAATTTTTGTGACCTATGATTGCTCCACCATTACATGACTTGTTCAACCACCATAAGCAAAAGAAGTACGTCAAGCTACTGAAGGTAAAAGAAACACTGCATGGGAGGCAGCCCATGGTTTTTATCATCTTGTTATGTCATCTTTCGTAGTAAATAGGTTTTGCATCCTATTGTTCTTTATGTGTATTTTGAGATGAAATGAGGAAAAGAAGCAAAATTGAAAAGTATGCAGATTTTTTGCAGGGCCATGATCATGGCGTACAACTGGGCAGAACAAGTATGTGCGATTTTAATTTTTTTCTTTCAATTTTACCCCTTTTCCCTTCCTACTCTATATATTTACACTTACCCTCATTTTTCTTACATCTTTCACTCTCTCTCCCTCTCTAAACCTAAGAACTTAACTCCTCTCACTTTTTTCTACCCATCTTCAAGTCTTGAACTCTCTCTAAACTTTTCTCACTCTCAATTGAATGGGACCATGCAAAGTATACAGTTAAGCCCATCTAACCAAAAGGTAAAGTCCAAATATCGGGATGCGGACAACGAAACAAGGCATCAAACTACGACTCACCTTTCCTAATCTTCTCGAAGGAGGAAGGTAACAGTTCTATACCTTTATTCTTAAAAAAATAAATTTACTTAAATAAGATTTTGATACAGTATAAAGAATAGGATTTAGAGAGAAGGTTAAGAACTTAGGAGGAAGAATTCATTAGGATAGATTTTTACATTTTAGCTATCTTATTTACAAGGAATTAATCTTAGAAATCTTCACAACTCTTTAATTTGAGCCAACCAACCCTAAAAACCTATGGTTTCGATTGCAGGGTCAACCATGCAGCTTAGATTATGACATTTTGTATGAAATGGGTGGATTCCCCAATTCAACGATAATCGATCAGCACAAAAGTGCACGATATTTTTGTGCTACCCACTATTGGATAGAACTAACTGGGTTAGAGAGCTTCGATGCTAAAATGCTCACAATAATATTATTAGAAGCCTTGAACACTTTTTATTGCACAATTTATATGTCAAATTATCTTTGACAAAACCAAAACTAACAAGTCTCAACAAAAGAAAATTTTCTATTATAGTGCATGGATTATAGCATCCAAGTTTGTACCTCCATCCATATCTTTAATGCAATTATTGCTTCTCTAAAAAAGAGAAGCAATAATTTGGGCATGGAATACTTGGTCATAACCATTGCAGAATACTATGGTGTCAATTACAATGCACTAACTGTCCATCATCTTAAGTTTCTTAACAATTGTCATTTGAGGCGAACTAAGATCTTGGAGGTCTATAACATGGAACTTCAAGATATCAATGCTAAATCTCACGTCTAGACCAAGGTAGGCCAAGCCAATTCGAGCTTGATGCCATCGCAATAGAAAGAGGAATCAATCAGTGAGGACTTAAAAGAAGAAGAGAAGGATGGGAGAAGATAATGGAAACCGTCTCAGAAACTAACAAAGCCATTTTGGAAAACACCAAGGTGTTAAAGGAGATGGCTAGAGAACAAAGAAACCAAAGCTGGGACATACAATGTATTCACAGATATTTTGAGGCTCAAGGTGTTCAACTACCACCTTCGACACCGTCACTACTTCAGTCACCATAACGGTTCTATACACTAACCATTGTCTTTTATTTTATTATTATTTTCAAATTGTCCTCATGTTTTTTTTTCGTTAATTCTTATTCCCACTTTATGTATTGTTTGTTTATTCTTCTCATATTGAGGACAATGTACTTTCCGAATGTGGGGAGATATGTGTGCAGCATATGTTTTTATTTGAATGTGAATTTTGCATGATGTATGTTTGTTTATTTAGGATTGCATGATGTGATTTGTGTGAATGTGTCAGTAGCTAGGGCTTAACGGAATCGATTTAACTTTGAGCATAATCTGTTAGGTTACAAAGATTTATTAGCTTGTGAAATTAATGTTACAAGTTGTTTCGGTTAAATATGCATGTTAATTAGGATGTGAAGTTGGTTTGTTCTCTCTAGAATTTACCACATTCATTTATAATTTTAGAACTTCCCACTCACTATCGCTACTGCGCCTCCTTATGCTACTTTTCTATTTATCTGAATTTTTTCTTAGATCACTTTAGTATTCACTACTTTAAAACATATGCTCTTGTTTCTACATTTCACTCCTACCTCTTCTGCATTTTTTTCTTCTTTTCTTTGACATGGCTGCTACTCCTTCCTTGGCTGTGCATTGTCGTTCCTTCATCCCAACTGTTGGCGAGTTATGCTCTTCTTCTCGTGTTGTTATGTTGTCATTTTCTCTCTATACTTCCACCTGCTATGCTACGTTTCATGCTCCACATCCCTTATATGCAAAAACATACATATATTGACGTTCATCATACTGTTATTGTTTTTGGTCTATTTTGGGTCTTTATTCCTGCATCATTTTGGTCATTTGCTGCTTCTGTATGTCTGCTGCATCTTCTTCTACCGTGGACTACTCCTTCATGCTGCTCTACCAATTAATCCAAATGCTTTCCATTAAATTTGAACTCACGTTCTTGCATAGGACATGCATAGTTGTGACCAACTTTAATTCATTTTCTTGTCTTTACCTGCTCCAATATTTATCATTTTTTTCAACGAAGACAAATGAATATGAATCTTCTCAAAACAACTAAAATATAAAGCCTTCGACTCATTTTAACTTCTTTACTTCTGAATTGTGCCTAAAATCATATATGAGTCAAAGTGAGTGTCTTAAGTAATTATATGTCAATAATCACTAAGTGTTATGGAATAATTTCATAATTAGTTAAGCATCTATCAATGTCCCCTACACTTAGCTTTTGGTCGTTCTTTGGCAAAACATTGAAATTAAGCTCATAGACCCAAAAACATTGACTCATTTCCCATAAATTCTAAGAATATATAATCATAAACAAAGATGAGCAACTTTTAAAAATCATAGAAAGAATTTAACATTCCAAACTTTTACTCATGGTCAATCAACATTCAATACCTTTAAAAACTGAGCAATCTAATGGTAGACTCGAAAAATATGTTTAACTAAAATATATTCATGGGTACACTCAATACCATTCATGATCATAATAATCCACAACTTTTCATATCATTTCATTTCTCCACCACTAAAATTTACATGCAAAATCATGGATTAAAGGACTTTTCAAGGTTGTAATGTAGGGAAAGGTAAGGTGAGATATATTTGGGTCAAGTGACTTGAAAGCCATTAAAGCTAGGGAAACAAAAGTAAAACTCAATACACTATCAATTGAAAAAACCAACATTCACTCACAATTGTGTACATCAACTATGAAGAATGCAAAAACAAGTTTCACAACTTAAACTTGAGCTCTTATACACAAATCATATGAAATATATAGCAATCTAAAAGGATCACTCATACAATTGATGACAATACATTGAAACCACAAAGAGTGACCCTTCCAAGCCAACATCTACCTCATATTTAACATACTAAACTAACCCATTCAACACAACTTTAGGAGGATGCCTTAAGTATGAAAAACC
Source organism: Erythroxylum suave (assembly GCA_027563595.1). Classification (NCBI taxonomy): domain Eukaryota; kingdom Viridiplantae; phylum Streptophyta; class Magnoliopsida; order Malpighiales; family Erythroxylaceae; genus Erythroxylum; species Erythroxylum suave. The sequence continues at coordinate 15,104 of JAOSBN010012293.1, read as the reverse complement.
TTGTATATCACATATGCACTTCCTTCTTTGATACATTTATTTAAACTTTTTTCTTTTTTTTTCTTTTTCTGTTTCTTTTTCTTTTCTCTGCTTCTTTTGCTTTTCTCCTTTCTTTCTTTCTTTTTCTTTCTTTTCTTTTCTCTTATAAAAATTAAAATAAACTACATCAACATGGGAATTTCAATAACAAGACATAAAATGACATCCCAACATTGTAACCAATGTACACATATACATACCCCCACACTTAGAATTTTTCACTTCCACAAACTCAAAAATCAACAAATGTTCCACTAGCTTCAAGGCTTGCGAAGGACTTTTGATTAGGTTGAAGCATATAATGTGGCTAATACATAAGAAATGGAAAATAAAGCTTAAAGGGACTTATCAAAAAGGAAAATCATATAACGGATAGGTTATTTGGCTAATGTAGTTTAGAAAAGCAAAGAATGCCTAATCATATCCATGTTAATGCATATGATAAAATGTGGTCTCCAATAAAAAATCAAGGCAAAATTAGGAAGTACATTTCATAAAGGTTGTACATTATTAAAAGACAATGAGACTGATATGAATGTTTCAGTTAAAAAAGGCTCAAAATCTTAGCAACTTTGTATACCACTAGTCACTACTCTTCTAAAAATAATGCACATTAACCAATCACAAGAACAAAAGTACATGCTAGAGTTGCTATAAAATTCTCTATTCATTTCATTCTCTACTCATGACTATATAATCCTAGAAGCAACAAAAAATGAGCAAATGTTTGTTTGTTTTATTCTTTCTCTCATTTTATTGAAAACTTAAAACAAGCAAGAAACAAACTAACAACACATATGCATATAAAAACCAAATGCAAAAATTTTAAAGGAAAAGAAATTCACTTCCCTTGGATTGCCTCCTAAGAAGCGCCTTTGTTTAGAGTCACTATCTTGACTCATTCTTCTCCTCACGTGACAAAATTGTGATATTCAAGTATTACAGTTAGCGTCACTTCCATGTGAGGTTGTTCCAAATCGGGCCTTAGTTGATCATCATTCTCATTTAGCGTCCTCCCTATCCTTACACTTTCGATCTCTATTAAGTCTATATTTTCTTGAAAGATTTCGAATGTCTCTTCAACTTTTTCTTCCTCATTTAATTCCTCTAACCTACTAACTAAAAGTAAAGAGTCATTCTCAACAACAAAATGGAACTCAGTATTAACCTCCAAACTAGAAGATATAGCTTTTTTCCTTAAGATCCTCCTCAACTTCTTCCACACTAGCAATTCCTTGAGTACTACCCTCAAAATTCTCAAGCTCCTCATCACTTTGTAAAGTTTCCGCACAAACATCCATTGGGTACACCTCAGTTTGATACGACTATTCCTCATCACTTTGCAATTTCAGATGATTGATATATTCCCATCGAGGCAATGCATCTTCCTAGAACCATTTCACATCTTGCTAAAATTGTAAAGTGTTAACAGCGACATTATCAAATAATTCTTGCAAAAACGTACCTGAGTTTTGTTGGCTCTCCCAATTTTGGAAACTAGACCAAAATTGCCTTTCATCCTACTAGAATTGATGGATATTTTGCTGGGTTTACTGTATAATCTCTTGAAGCTGCACCATACCCTATTGAAATTGAAGATTGGTATCATTAAAGGTATTGATATAAAAGTCTAGAGATGTGCCTAAACCGTGATAAAAAACTTCTGGTCTGTACAAGAATTGTTATGCATCCTAAAACTATCATAGAAGCAGCTTTGTTGATTATCCCATCCATAACTAAAGTTAGATTGATCAATCCAACATTGGTTATAGGATTGAGAGTAAGGCTTAAAGAAAAATTTATTTTCATCCACGAATAAAAATCTTTTCTTCTTCACAAACATGAAAGAGAAAAAATGAAAGGATCACGGAATAACTAAAAAGAAACTAATTATGAACAAATATATATAAAACACTAATTAAAATCACAAACAAAAACTAAAACACCGTACTCCCCAGCAACGGCGTCAAAATTGACAGCATGTCATAATACTAGTCAAAATAAACTATGCTACTATAGTAGTGGTGAGTTTAGGTCGATCCTGCAGAGAATTTGCGTAAAGTTGTTAAAATGAAATTAGTTGGAGTTTAGGTTCGGGTGTTTGGTTTTAGAAATAAGAAAATTAAATTAAATTAAATTAAGTAACAAAAGTAATGTAAAGAAAACATGTAAAAATAATAAAAGTTAGGAATTTGGTAAGGACCCAGTTCTTTGGTTCAATCTTGACGTACACCCTAATTAAACATATTTCATTGATTTGTTATCCTCTAATCTCTCCTAACAACTATTAATCATGACTCAATAATTAACCCGAGTTGCCCCTTAGGTAGTGTTTAATCAAGATACGATCGTTAATTAAACCTAACCATCGAATACCTAGGATACGATCACTATATTTAATTAGGTAGTAGCATTATGAATTAAGAAAATTGATTAATCAAGGCAACAACCACATATGATGCATCATTTAACTTAGGTTATTTTATCCCTAATGATTACGAATCATTAGTCACTACACATAAATTTCAACATAACAATTATGGATTATATCAAAATTCTAGCAATGGGTTTGCAAATAAATGATTTAGTGAACGCTTTAAAATCATCTTTTCACAATAGCCAATGGGTTAATACACAAGTAATCGAACAATAGTGAGAATAGGATTATCCATACATAAAATCCGAATCAATTAACATAGGATAACACAATCAATTTCTAATGAGAGAAAGAAACGACAAAAATAGTAAAATACACTTAGCCCAAGCCGTCGGTGTTGATGTCACCTCCGAACTGGCATCAGGTGTCTAGCCCTTCATAGGTCTCTCCCAAAAAAAATTCTTCAGCCCCTATTGAAATAATGTCCCACCAAAGACTCCCCTCTCACTCTCACTACTGTACCTCCTCATGATAGTATTCTATTTATCTGATTTTTTTTCTTGGTCCTTTTATTATTCATGGCTTTAAATCCTACACTCATGTTTCTACGTTTCACTCCTACCTCTATTGTGTTTTGTTCTTCTTTTCTTTGATAATGTTGTGCTACATTTTCTAGCCCTTCCTTGGCTGTGCATCGTCATTCCTTCGTCCCAGTTGCTAGAGCGCTTTGCTCTTCTTCTCCTGCTGCTTTGTTGTCGTTTTTGTTCCATGCTTCCACCTACTACATTACGTTTCATGCTCCACGTCCCTTGAATGTAAAAACATGCACGTGCTAACGTCCATCATCCTGCTATCATTTTTGGTTTGTTTTGGGTCTTTATTCCTTTGTTGTTTTGGTCATTTGCTACTTCCGTGTGTCTTACGTGTTTTCTTATGGCGTGGACTACTCCTTTATGTTGCTCTATCAATTAATCCAAATGCTTTCCTTTAATTTGAACTCATGTTCTTGTATGGGACATACATAGCCATGACTAACTTTAATTCATTTCTTGTCTTTACTTGCTCCAATATTTATTATTTTTGTTCAACAAAGACAAATGAATATGAATCTTTGAAAAACAACTAAAATATAGAGCTTTCGACTCACTTTAACTTTTTTACTTCCAAATTATGCCTAAAATCACATATGAGTCAAAGTAAATATCTTAAGTAATTACATGCCAATAATCACTAAGTGTTATAGAATAATTTCATAAGCAATTAAACATCTATCAACTACGTAGCATTGTTAGTAGCTTTTTATGAGAATGAATCGCTAAAGAAATGAGGTGGGCAAAAAAAATTATTTGTTTAATAAATAACTATTCCACTGGCCCTTTTTGAAATAAATCGAGTTATGAATATAGTTAGTATCTAGTTGAGAATTTGATGTAGCTAAGTAATTGGGGGCATTCATTACAATTGTTTGTCTTTGCATTAAAAGACTAGGTTCATGTCATTTAAAAGTAACAAAAATATTGTGTTGATTAATAAATCCTATCGATCTTAGTGAATAGCTCGAATTTTCATGAAAAGCTATTTAAGGATAGTTACAACTTTGATTGACCAAATAATTATCAATGTGTATGTGTAAGTGATAAGAGTGAACAACTTTGACATTAAGGTGTTGATTAGTTTGTATATTTGGTCCCAAATACGTAGACACAAATTTCACAAGTTAATAACTTAGAACAACTTGAGGGATCATGTTTATAGTTAAATTTGTTTAGTGATGTTTAATGCCATTGACCCATTATTGCATATGTGTGTATTTTGTTGTTAATTGTGTTTTGTTTTTCTTGTTTTGTCTTTACTTGAGGACAAGCAAAAGTTTAAGTGTGGGGATGTTGATAATCGTAGATTGCATAATGTTTTAGCTGGTAATTTAATATGTGTTTAGTTATTAAATTGAATAATTAGTGCATGTTTAGGATAAAATTATGTTATTTAGTTAGATATTTATGTCTTAAGTGTTTTATAGGTTAGAGCATGAGATTGAGCTAAAATTTTATAGATTTGAGGTGCCTTGATATGTTTGTTAGTGCTTCAGATCAAATATCGAAGAATGGAGAGAATTTGGAGGAAACTTGGAGCAAGGCCTACGATCGTGATCGTGTCAGAAGCATGAAGGCTCTGCCATGATCATGACATAAAGTCAAAATCTTGGGCCATGATCGTGACCTGCACGATAGACAGTGCGGACAGCCTCCTGAACGAGACTTATAGAAGGACATTTGGGACATTTTGGACTTAGAAAAACCCTAGGTTTTACCTAAAGTGAAAATAATATATAAAGAAAGAGAAAGAACCCTAAAGGGGCTCCAACCTCTGCCACTTTGAGAAAGATCCAAGGAGAGAAGAAGAAGAAGAGAGTAGGAGGGGTTGCATTGTTGCCATCTTCCTGATCTATTCTGACCCTTCTAAGTGACTTTTTATTTCATCTCTATTGTTCTTTCTTTTGAATGTATGAGATGAATTTGATAGTGATGAATTTGGGATTGATGATGATGTTATAAACTTCTTTAAGGATTTGTTCTTGAATCAATGTTAATTTGATTTTTTTTATTTTAATACAATGAGTGTCGTGATTATTTGTTGTATTTGTACGCTTCGGCAACAAATTAAGAAAATGAATTGATAGCAAAACAATTAGATTGAGTAATGAGAGTTAAAAAAAGCTAATAGATCATGCAAATAATGAAATCGAAAATTTAGACAAAGAGAGATCCTATATGAAGACCCAGTTGTCTATTAGAGGGCTTACGATCTAACTTGAATGTTTTGCATCTTTTGTTTAATTTTTCGAACAAGGGTTGAAACTAGCGGCTAACAGTAGCCGCTGGTCTAACTGTTGAACCAGTGGCTCGGTATCGCCATTGGTTGGCGACGTCAGTAATGAACCAGTGGCTCGGTATCGCCATTGGTTGGCGACGTCAGTAATGAACCAGTGGCCACGCCACTGGCGTCGCGGCGACACCAAAGGTGATTCACGCCCATTCAGTAATAGAAAACGAAATGGGCAGATGAGGCACAGACACAGGTGACGGCGTGAGACAGAAGAGACGAAAGGGAAAGGCTGGTGACATGAGAGAATAGAACATTACTTGGCGTTGGAGATAGCTAAAGAATTTCTCGACAATGGTAAACAGAAACACAGAAATACAGAAACAACAAAAGGAAGTTTGCTAGAGAAGATACTAAATGCGTTAGACACCCAAAATTTTGTATTTATTTACCTTTTAAAAAAAAGTTCTAAGCTTTTTTATCAAATTTGTTTAATTAAAAAATTAAGAAGTTTTAAATCCTAATAAATTAGAAAAGAGTTTTCTAATTGTTTGAAATTTTGTTTTCAAAGGGTCGTATTTATTAGGATTGTTTTGAAATTTAGTTTAATTTTCAAAGGGTTGAATTATTAAATTCAATTATCCATTCAATTCCAAAATTAAGATAATTATTTTCTTAATTTGATTAAGATTAATAATTATATTGATTCTTATTTATTTTAGAAAAGTGGTTTCTAAAATTAAAATGAATTATTTTCAATTAGATTGAAATTAATTAATTTGACTCTTTAATATTAAGAAAAGTATTTTCTTAAATAATTAAGAAAAATGTTTCTTAATTAAATTTATTTATTTCAATTTGATAGAGATAAATTAAATTTATGATTTTATTATTGAGAGAATTCTTATTTATTTTAGAAATTGTTTCTTTATGAATAATAAGTTTCTTGATTTTTATAAAACGTATTTTTTGATCAAATTTTGAAAAAATCATTTATTAATTAAGAAAAATATGCTTTCTTTATTATTTTTGAAAATAATTTTCTAATTTATTAAAGAAAGATTTTCTAATTAATTAAGAAATAAATCTCTATGTAAATATTATATCATGACTTTGTTAATTAAATTTGAAAAATGTTTTATTTAATTTTGAGAGTAGTTTCCTTTTAATATTAGAAAATAGCTTTCTAATTAAGGAAAGGTAATTTCTAATGAGATTAGAAATAGTAATTGCTAATTAGATTAGAAATAGTTTTCTAATTAGATTAGAATATGTTATTTATATAATTTTAAAAAAGATTTTTTCTAAATTATAATAAGTAAGAAATACAATTTATTGAAAATTGTTTTCAATTAAATTTTATCAAAGGAGTCAAGATAATTAGAAATAGTTTTCCTAAATAAATTAAATTCCTATTTCAAATAGAAATAGGAATTTGAATTTAATTTATTTTAGGAATCAATGGTTTTAATATGTTTTAATTTTTCCAAGGAGTAGGAAATGTTATTTTAGATTATGAAGATCAATACCTAGAATCAAACCAAGCTTGATATTTTATTCATATAGTTTGATTATGAGTAAGTTGCATGCTTTATTTATATGGTTAATATATATATTAGATGCATGTTAAATTGTATGTTTAATATATGTGATTTTTTATATGCGAATTTGTATTTGATGAGACAAATGAAGTTAAATTCCTCATTAAAATATTAAGTACATGTTATGAATGTGATTGTGGCCTTCCATTATTATAAGAATAAACCAGAGTTCTATTTATTGTAGGCTTGTTAAGCAAACTCAAGGTCGCTTTAACCCGAACATGTTTAGTCTTATGATAATGGGTTCTACTTAACTAAATTTATATAATTTGGATTAGTAAACTCATGATCATATGAATTTTGAGGCAAGGTTAAGAACAATATATAAGATATATTTTGAGGCAAGGTTAAGAACAATATATAGATATATTTTGGCAAGAATTATCACCTAACAGATCTAGGAGTAACATGAGATGTGATTGATAAGGTTGTTATCTACCTAATTTAAGTCTAGTTGGTTTGTTGAGCAAACTCAAGGTCAACTATATTTGAATGGGATCCTAGCCTACTAGAGAGATTATAGTAATCTTTTTGAGTAGTAGTGAGGGTTATTATTTCGAATAAAATAGTGGGAGTAACCAAATATGATTAAAGTCCTAATCTTATTTGGTAGTCATGGCATATAATTGATTACTTGCTTTCTTACATTTATTATATTATAAGTAAAACTTTCCTTGTTTAGTATAGTTGATGCTAAGTTAATGAACCAAATTTCTTAGACATAGGTTATGTTTGAGAAGAGTTCTCAAAGTTAGATAGAAATATATGTGCCCACTATGGAATTTTGCTATAATCCCTATTAAGGATATGGAGACAAAGTTGTAGAGATATGTCAAAATCATATAGATGACAAAATGTTTTGACATTTTGAGTTGACTAATGTCTCGTAAAATTTGATGACATCATGTAAGATGTATGTTAACACCATGATAGCAAAATGCAAAGGGTTACAGAGAGTAGAGCTGAAAGGTATAATACTTTGTTGGAATTGTTCCACTTAATTTAGCCTACTAAAAGCATAACTATGGACTACAATTAAAAACTTTGTTATAGAATGAAAATAGTTTTCCTAAGAAGAAAATGATTGCATGATTTTTCTTGCCTATATGTGATATGATAGAGATCATATGTATTTCTAATTTATGCTTATGAGTATTTGATACTAAATTTAGATTCAATATTATTGTAATGTTCAAATCATGGTTAGAAATAGATTGTTAAGTAAAAGTAGTTTATCCAATTTTATACAAAAAGTGTGTATGTATTGGATCAAAGGAGACTTATGTTTAACATAAGTGGCATGAATTAAAAGTTGGATAACCGAGATTATCCTTTTATGCCATATTGGTTAAATCAACATAATGAGAATCATAAAGTTACATACTAGGATATATGTATCCTTTTGATTATGAATTGTATGGAACTTGTGAAACTTGTAAAGTTGAAGAATAATCAAATCAACCTTTGGTGAAAGGATGAGGACGGTATTAAATTGTTAAATTTTACATATGTGATGTATTGAATGGAATAACAATTCGTAAAAGGATAATGTTATATTTCATTATATTACTAATGACTTTATGTGATCTAGTCATATATATTAAATGAGACATTAATTTAAATTTTTGAAAAATTCAAATTGTTTAAATCTAAATAGAAATTAGCATTAAGAATGTTGAAGCACTTTGATGAGATCGTTGTGGTGGGTTTTAAATTTTCGGTTATCTCTAAGGAATGAGATTCTTTATTGAATAGCTTCACAACTGAATTCATCAGAGTATGGATTAATGTAAGGAGTAAAATACAATATGAGATATTGTATGATACAAAAATATTTCTTTTATAGCAATGCCTCGTATAATGACTTACCTTTTATAGTTCCAATTGAATCAATTAGCAAGATTTCATATTAGATATTAATGCTAAGTCTTTGAAATAGTTAAAGCTAGTGATTTAAGGATGTGATGCTTAGTTGAAGCATGTATTATCCATTTAGTTTAGAACTAAATTGAGTATTAAAAGGTTATGAGATATCTGAAAATTGGATATATTCTTACAAATATGTTGTACAAATTGTTTGTTTCAACCTATACTTTTAAGAGAATGGTTCTCAAGATAAGTAATGGGAGTAAGATGAAATTTGAAAAGTTTAAATCTTATGACAATACATCTAATTGGAACTAGTGCCTTTAATGATACATTTGATGTATAGTTAAAAGACTACGAGATATTGAAAGATTCACTTTCATGATGAATTTAAAGAGTTTGTTTTGTGATGATTGTGAATTTATCACGTCTACAAGAAGGTTCATGGGAGTATAGTTGTCCTCTTCAGTGGGAGTATATGGAGAAATATTGCTCACAAAGAACAACAGTTCTAATTTTCAATTGTTGAACACATAATTGTCTAAGAATAACTCTTGTTAGATATGAAAAGTTAACAACTTAATTCCTGGAATTAGATCTATAAAGATAGATTAGACGTCGTTAACTTATTCTAAATCCAAGTATATAGATAATGTACTAAAGATATTTAGTATTTGAGACGTCAGCTACTTATGAAGTATTAAAGATATCCATTACTATATGTGTGAGTTGATATTTGAGTTTAAGAATATAAGGATATACTTTAGAAGCAAATCCTAATTAAGGTTTATTTACTTAGAACAATATCATTTAGGATTGGAAAGGTTCCAATGTAGCAATTAGTTGCTAATTAAGGCATGATACATTTTTTGTCGAGTAGAAATGATTAATTGGATCAACAAGTTCTTTAGTGAACTCGATAGAGTTTATTTGCATTATTCAAGACAGTAATGTACTATAGAACATTAGAGTCATCGAGCATGCATAAGGAGCAAATGTCTCATCAAAGATCCAAGAATGTGTTTAGGAAAATTTTCTTAATTATGATGATAATTAAGATGGGAGTTGTAAGATTTAATCAAGTGCTCACTATAGAGAGTCTTGTAGAATTCTCTCATTAAGCCACTGTCCCAGTAGTAAAATAATTGTCATATAGTGATATGGTATGAGATACTTAAATGATTGGCCTAGTGCAAGAGCGAGATTGTTGGTTTATGCCCTACAGCCAATCCTTTTGGTTGTAGTTTAGTGACAAATTATTTAGAGACATTCTTTATCTTGAACATGTTTAGATGTATATGATAAAGTCCACAGAATAATTGTACATTGCAAATGAAATTATAATGAGATTATAATTATGAGATTCATATTGTATTTATGTATTATTCCTAAATGTTCCTAGTCATTGTTTTATTAAGATTGGACATTAATAGAACGTAAAAAGACTAGTATACGTTTTGTTTTTCCCTTATCAAGGTAGTATTCAATCTCATAGGTTAAAGTATAGAGATACTTAAACAAACATGTAGGTGCTTGTTAGAAAACAAGTTCACTGAACAGACATGATTTGAGAAATCCATTTGGAACATTACTTGCACGTCTATGGAATTCTCATTGTGATGATTGTATAAGTGATCCTTTGAATTGAGGTCATCAAATTTATCTTATATGGGGATTGCTATGTTTTGATACTACATATGATCTATTTAATCATGGGTTGTTTAATCGGTAGTCAATGGATGTAGCATGAACTATATGGAGATATTTAAGTGATCAAGATAGGATTCATCACCCTAAAGTAATTAGGGAGAATGTTTTGTTGTTCTCGGTTAGTATTGATTCAGGAAATCCTTAGCCAAGGTGAAATGATGTTTTGTAAATAATTTACAATGTCATTAATTGAATCAATAACTAATGGCAGAGAACTAATATGATTAGACTTAAAATAGAGTAGACATTAATTTCATACTCTATATCTAATCAGAACATTGTATGATGAAATGATTGAATTATATAGAAAAATTATGAACGAAAAGGTTAGTCAAAATCACTTTGACATTCATAAATATTTGGTTGATCATGATGCATTGCTAGATGCCAATTTTAATTTATGATTATAAATTGTTTAATTAGAAAATTAAAGATAAATTAAAAGGGGGTAATTTATTTAATTCTAGTTATAAATTCGAATTAGGTTTTATAATCATTGCCAATATATTTGGGAGCCTAATGGGTCTCAAATATAGAATGGGATGAAGAGAGCAAAGTTAATTTAATCAAGTTGGACTTGAATGTAAAGTTTGAGAAACTTTACAATTAAATATGAGATATTTAATAAATAAGGATAAATATGAGATATTAAATCTTATATGGACATAATTGGTCTTTAATTAGAATTATTTGTAATTCTAATTAAAGTTTAATTGAAATTAGAATTTAATTTCAATTAAATTACTAAAACATCCAAAGCTTATTATAAATATGCTTAAGTTCTATGGAGCTAGTACTTCTTGCTTAATCCTCTCTTTAACAGTTACAGAGTTCTCTCAACTCATTATATGGATACCGTTAGAGGCCGGACATTTGTGCGGCTAGGGTGATTGAAACTAATCGGTTTCGGGAACGGTGCGAGGGATACGACAAGATTATTATCAAGCTTCGAAACAAGGTACGAATTAAGTTTTTGCTTTATTATGATTTGCGTTAATCATTTTATAAAATTAAAGAGATCTTGGTTTTCGAGAAATCAAAGATTGTCAAAAAGTTTCATAATTATTTTGCTGTGTTAGGGATCAAATCCTAAACCGGTTTCCTAACAGGATACTCGGAATCAATTTAAACTGTAAAGGTGTCTCATGATATTGTCCAATTTAAAATCCTTTTAATAGATGAAGCCATAACGATTACAGCTTCAACTTTTATCGAGTCTGATAAAGTTGTACTAAAGAATATCGTAGGGAAATGAACCCAAGTATTACCATTTGTAAATAGAAATCATCAAATTCCTTTTTATACTTTTACCATTAATATCATTTACAAAACTTCAAAATTCAAAAACATCGTGAACATTTTTTTTCCTTTGATTATAATGCATCATATTTTTCAAGACTTAAAGTAACTTGTTGAAACAGATTCACATTGGGCTTATCAAAAGAGACCACATTCCATTTAAAACCAACCAATTCTAAAACACATTCAGACCATACTTTACAAGGTGATTTGAGACTAGCTAAGCTGTAACAAAATTCTAGTAAAATTTTCCAATGACACTTTCATGTTGATTGTACTAACTTTAGAGTTATTGATGCCTCTATAATTGTTAGACCTAACTTATGATCATATTAAAGTGTTATAATCATAGCAAAATTGAAAAAACAAGCAGCACATTAAAGCATTATCATCACCCAAGAGCCTCTCACAATTCAAGATATAAAGAATAGGTAGGAGAAGAACTTATGAGGAGCTGATAATGATAGTGAGAAGAGGATCTAACAAACGACGATGAGAAAAGGAGTTGAAGAGCAATGGTGAAGAGAGAAGCTGACAAGCATTAGAAAGGAGACGAGCAATGAGCTTGGTGCAAGTTTTGCTTGTTTCATTTTTTTTGTTGGGGCTTTTAGAATTTATTTTTTGTTTTTTAAATTAAGGAAAAAAACTTGTCTGGTCGTTAATGTTAATGTAATTATATTTTTATCGTTAATAATAATTACATATTAGATAAAATGTAAAGATAAATTATTTCCAACTAAATAAATTTATTTTATTCTCTTTATATAAAATTTATTATTAAATTATTTTATTTTATTAAAATAAATAATTTAAAATCAAATTTTGATTTTGGTTGAAATTTAATATGTTTTGAAGATATTTTTAATTTAATTTAATTTAATTTAATTACGAAAATTAAATAAATTGTCAATTAAATTTAAATTATTCATAATTCATATTAATTATTAAATTAAATTAATCATAATTCTTATTAATAATTAATATATTAAATAATTAAATAATATATATTTAGTTGATAGTCAATCAAATTATGAAAAAAAACAAAAAATAGAAAAAAATTTACGATTTTCATAATTTTTGAAAACTAGAAGAAACAAAGACTAAAAATAGAAACCAAAAAACCTCAAACAAACAAGTTTTTTTACTAAATTTGAAAACAAAAAAAGAAAATCAGAATTAAAAATAGAAAAAAAAACAGTTTGTTTACTTAATTAGAAAATAAAATTAGAAAACTAGAAACAAAAATGTAAACAAATAAGCCCTCAAATTTTTTTGTTTTTGTTTTTGAATTTGGTTTCTTTCATTTTTCAAAAATTATGAAAATCATAAAAAGAAGTTTTTATTTTCTATTTCTATTTCTTAATCTGATTCACAGTTAACTAAATATATATTATTTAATTACTTAATATATTAATTAATAAGAGCTATAAATAATTTTATTTTATATTTTATTTAATTAAATATTTTAATTATTAATATTAATTATGAATAATTTAATTTTACTTAATAGTTTTAAATTTGATAATTATTAATAAATATAACTAAATTTAAAATATCTTCAAAATATATAAATATCAAATAAATTTTGATTTAGTAATTAAAATATATTTAAAATAAATATTAATATATAAATAAAAAGTTAATTTTTAAATTATTTATTTTAATAAAATAAAATAAATTTTATTAATAATTTATTAATAAATATTATATAAGAAATTAAAATAAATTTATCTTTTTTATCTTATTAATTATTATCACTGATAAAAATACAACTGCATTGACATTAATAGCAAAACAAAATTTTGTTTTTATTTAAAAGGAAAGAAAAAATTAAAAACTAAAAACTAAAACTAAAAGCTACAATAAAAAAATAGAAGTGAAATTAAATAACCATTAAGCATGTAGGTTTTTTTTTAATTTAAAAATGAAAACAAAAAATCAAAAATAAAAAGGAAATAAACAAGCCTTGGAATTAGGACGTGGGAGAAATTAGTATTTCTTTTAGTTTAGTATTTCTCTTACTTGGTATTAATTGGGGCATTTCATGTAGCAACTCGTATGGTTCGAATCAAATTAGTCAATGCCAGCCATTACTATAGTCTGGTATGATATTTTTCCTTTTTAAGTATCATATTATGTGCTACTCAAAATAGCATAGTCAATTCTTTGATTCTATAATTAAATAAAATTAAAATAAATAGATCGAATAAAGTTTTTTTTGCTCAAGATAAGTCCAAAACTAAATTAAAATGTGCTTGTCTTATTAAAGAAAGAGGGGCTTTCAGGGCCTAAAATTTTGAACTAAAGAGAAATCTGATGGAGTTGGGACAACCGTATCACTTGATAAAGATATCAGTAGGGCCGCCCTTATTCCATCCAGCCCAAAGTCAATGAATTATGGTTGATTTGATTAACTTTTGGGGTAAGATTAGCTTAAATGGGAGCTCCAATGACTCGATTACCTAATCAAAATAACATTATTTTAGTCTTAAATTTAAAATAATATCATTTTGAAAATTTACCTAAACAATTATCATTTTGGACAGTTTACTTAAGCCACATATTATCAAAATCGAGTTAGATTGGACCGACAAAAGGCCTATCCTGACCCATTGTCGTATAACTTAAACTATAAAGTTTTTAATTATACTAAGGTTTATGGGGCTAAAAAATGTTTAGAATAAAAAAAATGCTTGATATAATTTAATAAAAATAAGCCTTCAAGCCAAATTATGCCTTAATTTTTGTTGACACTATTCAAATTAGAAGGAACTTTAATTTTATATATGAAATTCCAAATTTGTGCCTTTAGTTTTATCAATTGCCGTGTCTCGTCTTATTTAAATTATTAATCTCTTTCTCTCGACTTTTTCCCTTTAGATCACATACAAAAAATCAAGTAAACAAAATTTAAAAAATAAAAATTCATCCATAATTTCTTTTAAATTAATTTTAATTGTGAATTTATATTAAGTACGTTTAACATTATGTGCAAATTTTACTTTAGAGAAAACCAACACACGTGACTAATTTTAGCTAAACTAGGATCCATATAAAGAAAACATAAAGCAGAATTAATATATAGACAATTCATAAATATCACAAAAAGAGCTTAAACCTCATAATTAAACCCCTTCTTAACCTTATACTTAGGCTTAGTTTGAGAGAGCGGTAGCGGTTGATAACCTGCTAAAATCAACCTGCTGAAATGATAAGTACTTATTTTCAATAAGTACTTATGTATTTGGGATTTCTGTTTTGGTAACTACTGAAACATGAAAATAGGTGTTTAGCAAGTGTGGTTATAGTTGTTGAAAAAAGATAAAATGACTAAAAAGTTCATTGATTTAATAAACTATTAATTGTTGTATAAATAATTAAAAAATATT